>ML298618.1:0-10091 GCA_005239495.1 Nicotiana undulata | reverse complement strand
TACGTAGTGGCTATTACTATTTCGTCCGGGTAGCTAGGACACAGCATGCTCATTGTTTTCCTCTGTTGTAGCATAGTTATGACTTGTATACTTGTGTGCTTGGTATTGTTGTCTTTGAATGTTGTGATATTTGGCTTGATTTGAGGGTGATGAGAGGGCCACAGCAGATTGATAATTGACTATATTATGGGATCGGGTCGTACGCCACGACAGATTGACAATTGACTACATTATGGGATCGGGTCGTACGCCACGACAGATTGATGATTGACTATATTATGGGACCGGGCCGTACGCCGCGGCAGATTGGTGGTTGATTATATTATGGGATCGGGTCGTACGCCACGGCGAGATTGAGACTACCATGGTGGTATCGGGCCGTACGCCACAGTGAGATTGAGACTACCATGGTGGTATCGGGCCGTACGCCACGGCGAGATTGAGACTACCAGGGTGGGATCGGGCCGTACGCCACGGCGAGATTGAGACTACCACAGTGGGATCGGGCCGTACGCCACGGCGGATACCAAACTTGTTAGATTTGAGATTGTTATTTGATACCGGTTACTGATGTACTTGATTATCTGTTTTACTTGCCTGCAGTTTCTTTACATCCTGCTTACTTTACGATTGTTGGACCTTAGTGAGTATCCAGTTGACCTCTCGTCACTACTTCTTCGAGATTAGACGGGATATTCACTGGGTACATATTTATATATATGTACTCATGCTGCACTTCTTTCCTTTTTCTGTACTTGACTGTACAGGTCCGGAGGCTGGTCCATCCGATTTCAGGCCGGTGCCAGATACTGATAGCGTGGTCATACTTCACGGTGAGCTGCTTTCCTGACGACTTCCTAGCAGCGTCCGGGAGTTTCTTTGTTATGTTCTCTGTCTATTTCACTCAGACTGAGACTCTGTATATGTTGTAGACATTGTATATTCAGTAGTTGCCCGTGACACTCGTGACACTAGCTCCTGGCACACACGCGGTATTTCTATTTTTTTGGGGTTTTGGGATGTATATCTATATGTATGCTTTATTTCGGCTTTATACCTACTATGATTTTACTTTCACTCAAGGCTAGCATCATGTTAGTTGTTATAAACTGATAATCATTGACCTGTTGATCGAATGAGAAGGGTATCACCTAGTGAAAGTTATATCGGCTTGCCTAACCCCGTTGTTGGGCGCCATCGCGATCTGAATTAGGGATTTGGGTCGTGACATAAAGGCAAATAATTAATTATTATAATAGCAAATGACTAGACAAAAAATACAAACGACTAATATGCACCATAAAATTTTAGAAACTTTATATAAAAATATGTTTATATCTAGGTGTAATAATAAATTTAAATAGCTACTTCTATCGTCGGTTTGGTTCGGTTTTTTTCCGTTATTTTTTTATTAAAATCAAAACCAAACCAAACCTTAAATATATAATTTTTTTGATCGGTTTGATTCGATTTTTGTCATTTTTATCAGCACCCCTAGTCCAGCCTACTACAAAGGTCTCGTATCCATCAACCTTGGCTAGTAAGAAGTTATAGTTTTGCGTTTTACCCATCAAATTGTTGCAATTTCGGTGGCATCCACAGATAACTAATCCGTTTAGAGTACAACTTCCGAGTAACCTAGGAAGCTCGTAATGGACTTCCGAGTAACCTCTCTGATGATGTTCGTTATCATGTCTTGAAATTGTTGGAAACCATTCTCGAACCTGTAATGATTTCTTGTCCTTCCTTGTGATTTGAGTCTTCTCTCTATATGAATTTGAGATACTTAAATTTAGGGGTGTTCGTGGTTCGGTTTGGATCGGTTTTTCTCTAAAAGGAAATCAAATCAAGTAAGTCGGGTTTTCAAATATTAGAACCAAACCAAACCAATTAAGTCGGTTTTTTCGGTTATTTGTCGGTTTTTTCTTAAATATAAGACATACACTACCATACACATATTCCGGCGACCACATTTTCAACGTGACACTATCAAATCAATTGCCCATTGAGAAATCTATTATTTATTATAATATATTGATGATAATTGAATCAAATAGTGATGAATAATTTAAGGACTCAATTAAAAATATTTTTTTTATACATGAAATGGATTCTTACACTTAACAAAAGAAAACTACCAATCAAACTAGAATATAAAGGTAAAGAATTGTACTAAAAGTGCAAACGATTAACATTCACCATAAATTTTTTGAAACTTTGTATAAAAATATACATATATATAGGTGTAATAATAAATTTGAAATAGCTACATATAGTCGGTTTGGTTCGGTTATTTTTTTATTAAAACCAAAACCAAATCAAATTTGATCGGTTTTTAAAATACAAAACCAAAACAAAATCAAACAAAAAAATATGATTTTTTTTATCGATTTGGTTTGATTTTTCGGATTATTATGAACACCCCTACTTAAATTTCTATCTGGCTCTCTTTTCACAAAAATGGAGGGCCAGAGAGAGACAGAGGGCCAGAAACATGAAACGAAACTTCGTAATGCACATGGCTTGTGCGGGTCCAAAAACAGGCTTCAGTATATAACGGACTAGATAGCTTACCAAATTTTGAATAGGCTCAATACGCAATTGAGCCTACCTAAACTGATTGATACACTTCTTCCCCATTTTTGGGGAATTTACGCATCAAATAGGACACCTCGGGTGTCATTCTTGATTTTTTAAAATTTGCTTGTCCTAAGTTTAACAAGTGGTTCTCCTTGCTTGTCTTATGGGTGACATTTTGACTTTTGACCTTAAAGATTTTCTCACAGGGCAAGCATCAATAAAAAAATCAAGGTCATCCATTTTTAAGGTCATTGGGTGTAATTTCCTGTCCGATTTTTGATTTGACCTTGAGAATGTTCGAGTACATATACAGGTTAGGATACTAATTTTGATAAAGATGACCTTGAGGCCAATTTAATCACCATAACTAATACGATTAACGTGTTACTCATGCTCTAATGACAAACAATGTGTTACTAAAATTCACATGGTAACCTTTCGATTTACTGAATATTTTCGTGCAAGGACCATAGGACTAAAGCCTAGTCATTATCATTTCTTAATCCTATCATCTAGTTGGTGTCGCAACATCTATATCATTATGTAAGGACCACCATTTACTTGACCATTTCTCCTTAGGAACTCAAGCATATTCAAAAATTACATTAAATACCATAACAGTTAATAATTTTAAATATTTAAGACATGTTTGAAAAATTCTAATCAAAGATAAGTTTATTTGACTCCTTAAATATTAGTTTTATCAAATAAAAAGGGACGAGATTAGCTAGTAGCTTTTCACCTTTTCCTTTTAGTTGGGGTTGAAGAAGAAAAGCTATATATCCTCTGACTTACCCGAAGTGAAGTATATAAACACATGCACATAAATCAATTAAATACTCCTACATGTAACATTCTTGTTTCTTTTTTGGCTCGAAAATTTTATGATAAGTTCCCAATATAGCTTGATGAAATTTTCTAGCTAGCTAAGATTATAAAATGTTGTTACCTTTACAATGAGTTAACTAAAATTCGCAATTAGCAAATGTTAAGTTTATCAAGACCGAATATGGATAGGAATCTAGTGAAACAACTTGCTTTCCCCATTGATTATTGGTCTTGATGTGGCACTAGAAGATTGGCCATCGTCTCTAACACATAGATAAGAATCCAAAGATGCTATAATATAATTGTAAAATGTCTCTGCTGCTATTGCAAGTTTCTTTGAAGATACACAAACCTGATGTTGACTTAACAACTTTGTAAATTCCCCACAGCCCCTTCCCTTCCCTATATAAATTTCCTTTTTTGTTAGTTTAAAAAGGACAAATGAGAGTTGTCATTGTGCAATACTGATTAGTATGTTTCATGTTCAAGTTGTGAAAATAATCTTTTTATTAGAAACGTAAGGTACACATTAGGTATGCATACAAAGTATCATACTTATAGCTATAAAGAAAAGGAATCTACATATAACATGTAGGGATATTCTTAAATGGAGTGAGGCCTTTTGAAAAATAAAAAAATAAATAAGCAATATCACGCTATGTTAAAAGTATATCTAGATTGATGGCCCAACAACTAATATTAGAGCTTATTATTCGGAGGGGACGAGTATGAAAATGGCGGGAAGATACCACGACGCTCAGTTTACTACCTTTACTAATTACTTAGAGATGCATGTACGCAAGAAGAAGAAGCCAAAGCCTGTGGAATCTCTGGATAAGCTCATCATGAGGTGATGGGTAATCACGTGGAACTTAGTTCGAGCTAAGGGACTTGTTAATGCGCCAATTGTTGTATTATATCGGTGTAAGAGGTTGTTGATGAGTCATGTCGAGGGAGATTATTAGATGTACAAATAAAGCTCCACATTGATATTGTAATGACCTGACTTATCGTTTTGAGAATTTGCACTTCGCTCAATAGTTTGAGGACACGAGTCCGCATGATGTATTATGACTTGTGTGAATCGTCAGTTTTAGTTTTCAAGTTATACGGAATCAATTTGGAAGAATGAACTTCAAGATTGAAGCTTTAAGTTGGAAGAGTTTACAAAGTTTGACTTTTTAGCATTTGACCTCGGACTGGAGTTTTGATGGTTCCGTTAGTTCCCGATGGTGATTTCTTGGGCGTGTGCCCGGATTTGCATTTGGATATTCTAGAAGGATTCGACACTAAATGGCGAAAGTTGGAAACTTGAAGGTTTGGAAAGTTCATAAGTTTGACAAGAAATTGACTTTGAGGATATTGGATTCGGATTGTAGTTCCGAGAATTAGAATAGCTTTGATATGTCATTTGGGACGTATGTGCAAAATTTGAGTTCATTCCGGGTTGAATTGATATGATTCAGCGCGAGTTGTAGAAGTTGAAAGTTCATAAGTTCATTAAGTTCGATTTGAGGCGTGATTCATAATTTTGACGTTATTTTAGGCCTCGAGTAGGTGTGTTGTGTTACGTGACAAGTTGGTATCAGAGCACTAGGTTCGTAGGTTCTACGAGTCATGAGCAAGTGTCTAGTACAATCTTGCGGATATGTGTGATGACGTCCATACCTATCTTCGGGACGCTACAAGGCACTTAGGAAAATTTCCCCTTCGTCTTTCCTTATGATGTGAACTTGTTTCATCCTGAAACCTACAATTTTGATTCTTCCTAATCGTTCATATGTGATGTTGCGTACTCAGTATTCGCTATACGCCAACGATCTGTGATGCTGGAGATGGGCTACAGAGGGCTATAGATGCTTGATTGTCATCACAATGTGTTGTATAGTCTTAGGAGCAGATGCAATGTTAAATCTTTCAATTGTTCAATTGTGGTATGAGGCGGGTTCTTATACTTGGTTGGTGGGAAGACTGGCTGGTGGCCTAGCTATTGTGATGAAGGTGGGTTCATGGTAAGGTGTCGATTTGAGTGTAGTTGGTGTGCCACCTCTTGCGTGATGAGTTGGGATCGTGTGTTTCGTATGAGGTTTCCATTCGGTGGGTGCAGATATCATTTCAGAGCATTTAGGGAAGTTGTTTGACTATTCCAAGGATGGGTAAGCGCTTGGCAGAGTCTTCGGAGTGTTCTAATGACCAGCATTGCATGAGTTTTTGAGGTATTCCCCTATATAGTCATGTGAGATCAGGGCATGCTATGAAGATGTGGTTCTTTGGATTACAGACGGTGTGTTCTATGGCTTCGGGCTAAGTGGCAGAGTCTGCTAATGACGATCAAATTGTAGGATCATGTGTTGTATCAGTTTCCGGGCCAAGGGATTGCTTGGTTATTTCTTCATATAGTCATGTGCTGGTGAAGGGTGGGTGCTCGATGTGTATTAGCTGTGTATTGAAAATCAGAGTAAGGTGAGTGATTATCGAGGAGGTTCTGACGAGTTCCAGGTCTTATGAAGCATTTAAGGACTTCTGAATTTGTGTACGGGTAGGGTTGAGATCGGTAGCGAATGGTTATCGGATCTGCGGTATTTTCTTACGAAGAAAGATCTACATGAAAATGTTGGAGAGATGCAAGAAATGGCTTCGGGTTCCTAGGAGGTTCCTTCAGGGAAATCATATTCAATTGAGTTACTTCCGGGTAGGCAGTCTAGGTTATTCGGCTGAGTTAGAGGAGATCAGTCTTGATGACTCGATCATGTGTTATTGAGTTCCGAAGAATTCATCACGTTTATGACCACAGCCGGAGTGAGTGTTTGCTACAGGTATATAAGCTATATTGTGTGGGGTGATGTTCTCCTAGATTGAGTTAAATGCAAGCTTCGCGGTTGATGAGATGTTCAATTTGCTCATGGTTCACTGTTGATTATGGATTTTTCGTAGTGTCACAAGTTAGCATGTTAGAGGTGATGCGTCGTGTGGGGTTGAAAAGTTGTTTGTACAAGGTTGCGGTCTAGTTTTGGAGGGAAGGATATGAGTTCTTGGGGACACAGACAATTTTGGGTGTTTAAGATTATGCTGACACTATTTATTTTCACCGGAGGAGAGTTTTCCTGTTGGCAGATGCATTGTGTTTTGACTTATGGGTATTTTTCTGTAAGATGATGGAGTATGAATGACGTATCAGCCATTTGAGTAGCGGTGTTGAGATTGGATATGGAAATTCTAGTATACGTGAGTTTCAGAGACTGGATGTTCTGTTGGCATACTGTTCCTTGATTGCCAATTGTGAAGAAATGTTGACGATTAGGTGATTGATGGTATGTGCTAAGGAAAGGTTGCTACGGGCTTTTGGGAGGTTAATTACCTGTTCGGGAATGATCTGAATTTGGTTTGGGGATTATTTGTGAGCCTAATGAGAATGTGTATTCTATATCAGATCGAATTTGCTTGCTCTTGTGCAGCTGTTACCACAGGTATATCATCGGGCGAAATAGATGTTATTCGCGCCTTGTCTATGTTATGTGTTTCTCTCTTATGTTATAACGGGTTGTATAGTTACATGATTTTTTGCACGCATAAGGTAATTTCGTTAAGTCCTTATGGCGTTATGGGCGAGATGGCCCTTGTGATGTTGAATTGCTTATTGCACCATGGTTGTGCTTGTCTTTCTCAGCAGTGTTTGTGCCTAATCATCTTCCCACAACTATATTTTGTGCACTTTATCGTGCTTGATGTTGACACACAAATGATTAGTGAGCCCAAGTATTATGGCTCGATGGGTACCCTAAGTGTATGATGGAATTGGGTTGCGTTCTGCAACGATATTGTGATGAAATGTAATTCCTTATGCTTATTTTTTTGTATTTATCTTTCACTTTGTTGAAAATAGTTCATAGGGAATGTTAAAATTACCCTGCGTGCTTAACTTTCTTAGTAGCCTTCTTATTTAACTTTCTTACTATTATCTGTCATGTCTTAATTATTACTTGTTAGTTTACGGAATTGTGTTGTGTGGGGCTCAATATGACTATTGTTGAGACTTGTTGGTGGGAATGCTTGTATTGGCTGAGATGAGGTTTCTAGACCTGAGGTTTGCACTATCGTATTGGGATAATGAATGTTTGGAAGAATGCTACTATGTTTCTGCGGAGGAATTGGCCAACGACCCTGGTTGGACGAGTTAGCTTCTTGATTTATTGATCAGATGAGTGGTTAAGAGATTATGCGTGTTTCTTTCATCATCGGCAATGCATGAAGGTTTTGAACGAGGTTCTAATCGATATGAGGTTTACTGCCGGTGCCGAATTTGTTTTTGGGCTGCCATGGTGGTCGGCAGTTACTGCTGTGAGTATTAGAGTGATGGGGTAAATCATGTGATTACATCTTGGGTTATGATAATGACTTAATACAGCTTGTTTAGACTTATACAGTGAGTAAATGTGAGATTCAGGTCTTGTAAAAAACTCTGGATGTTAAAGATTGGGTTCTAAGGTTTAAGGACCAAGGTTGAAGTAAGGATATCTAGTTATGTTGTGATGGCAGGCTTATATAGAGCAGGGTGACGTGGGATCACCCCCGGGTATGTGCATGGTAAGGTTACACCGTGATTTGATAGCTTTAGTATGACTCCTGACACGTTCGAGGACGAGCGTATGTTTAAGTGAGGGAGGATGTAATGACTCGACTTGTCGTTTTAAGCATTTGCACTTCACTCGGTAGTTTTAGGGCACGAGTATCTCCGCATGATGTATTATGACTTGTGTGAATCGTCGGTTTAGGTTTTCAAGCTATTCGGAGTCGATTTGGAAGAATGAACTTCAGGATTAAAGCTTTAAGTTGGAAGAGTTGACCAAGTCTTACTTTTCAGCATTTGACCTTATATTGGAGTTTATATGGTTCCGTTAGTTCCCGATGGTGATTTTAGACTTGAGCGTATGTGCGGATTTGCATTTGGATATTTCTAGAAGGATTCGACACTAAATGGCAGAAGTTGGAAACTTGAAGGTTTGGAAAGTTCATAAGTTTGACCGGTAGTTGACTTTGAGGATATTGGATTCCGATTGTAGCCCTCGGAATTTGAATAACTTTGATATGCCATTTGGAAATTATGTGCAAATTTTGAGTTCATTCAGGGTTGTTTTGATATGTTTCGGCACGACTTGTAGAAGTTGAAAGTTCATTAAATTTGATTTGAGGTGTGATTCATATTTTTGACGTTATTTGATGTGATTTGAGGCCTCGAGTAGGTCTGTGTTGTGTTACGAGACTTTGTTGGTATGTTCAGACGAGGTCCCGAGTGGCTTGGGTGAGTTTCAGATAGGTTTAGGTTGTGTTGCGCTTGTTTTTTTTATGCTTTAGTGTCGTTTCCTCAAGCATAAATGGCTCCACATTAAGAAAATGAGCTCCAAATTCAGTTTTTATTAAAGCATTAGATCCATGTCGTAATTTCGGAGCCATAGCAAAAAGAATCGTCGAATTCGAGCATTGCATGAGAGAGTTATGTTCATTTCCGTGTCGGGGGAAACTGTTGGTTTCTGGTGTAGTTGCAATTGTGAACATTTTTGTTGCAATTGTGATGCCTAGTTCGCAATTGCGACATTTTCCATCCATGTTCATGTTCGCAATTGCGAAGGCTTCTTCGCTTATGCGAGGGTTCGCAATTGCAAATCCTAGATCGCAATTGTGAAATATGCAATTTGTTTTCAACTGTGTAATTCGGGTTTTTGATCCATTTTGTTATATTTTGAACTCTAACCTCGATGGGAGGCGATTTTGTAGAAGGATTTTCATACCAAACTATCGGGTAAGTAATTTTAATTAACTTACAATTATATTTCGTGATTATACGTAAGATTTAACATCAAATTCATGAGAATCAAGAGAAAAATTTTGGAGATTTTACCAAAGTGTTGAAAACTAAAAATTTGGAATTTGAGAGCCGAATATGTCTCGAATTCGAAAACAAAACACATATGTGAACTCGTGGGGCTATGGGTAGTCAAGACCTACCCTTGGACCAGGGTTTGGACCGAGCGGACCCAAGGTTAAATATTTGTAAATTGTATGAGGGTCATAGCTTTATTAATTGAAATTGTTCTCTTGCATTGTGTGACGCATTTAGGTCGTCTTTGGCTAGATTGAGCCGGGCGGAGGTGAATTTGTAAAGGAAAAAGCTAAATTGAGTATTTAGTTGGCTGAATTGAGGTAAGTGTCTTGGCTAACTTTGTTGAGATATATTTTACTACTATTTGACATTATTTGCTACATGCAGGGGGTGATACATATATAAGGTGACGAGCGTATATGCATATACCAGGGTTAATCTTGCTCGGGGGTAGATTATTCTATAAATTGTTCCTTGTAAAATTATGTGACCTTCTTGCTTCATGTCTTACTTAACTTCTAGATCACTACGAATATGTAGTTAAATGTTAGAAACCAAGATTTAGTTTATTATAACTTGATTCAAATTTGACGGAAATTTTGAGATACAGTGATGTGTCTAATTCGGTTATCATTATGCTTAATCATTAACACATTGCTACATCCGATATTCTTGAGATACTAGATTTTATACTTGTGTTGTAGATCATTCTTGAGATTTGTTGAAAGACTCGAATAATAAGGTTCTTGAGGGTTCATTGAACTATTGTTGGCTTGAAAGTTGCGATTGGGGTTCATTTGGAATA
>ML298617.1:25448-45235 GCA_005239495.1 Nicotiana undulata | reverse complement strand
TGGAGATAATCCCGTAATGGGTCTGTTTTGGAGTTAATAAAATAACAGGGCAAAATTAGCCTACGCGATCGCAGAGATAGGAATGCGATCGCATAGAGGTGTGACTGATAAGCTCTGCGATCGCGGGTCTATGTATGCGATCGCACTGAGTATTTTCCTCCAGCTGCCCTTACCCACTTAATACACTATGCGATCGCGGAGTATGCTATGCGATCGCGGAGTATGTTATGCGATCGCATAGTGTAACAGACTATCCCCCAGGCACGAAGCCATGCGATCGCGGATTACTCAATGCGATCGCACAGAGTAAACTTTGCCCCTACCAACCTAATGTTGTGCGATCGCGGATATGCATATGCGATCGCACTGAAGAAAAGGCCTGACACCAGAAAACTAACAAAAAACCAGATTTTCCTATGTTTTTTCACCCCGTTAGATACCCGAAACTCACCCAAACCCTCGGGGCTCAAAATCAAAAACACACACAACTCCCAAAACATCATACGAACTTATTCAAGCTTTTAAATCATAAGAATATCAACAAAAACATCGAATTAAACCTCTAAATCCAATTAATCAAACTTAAGAACTTTAAGATTCTAGAATTCACTTCAATACGCCGAACCGGCATAAACTGCTCGGAACGACTTTAAACTTTATAGATAAGTTATAAATGACACCACGGAACTATTTCCGGTCTCGGAATCCCATTCGGACCTCGGGAACATAACACCACTTTCCAAGCCACATTTCAAATTCTTTAAAACCTCAAAGTCTCATTTTTTATCCGAAACCTCACGCCCGTTTCCACCAAATTTTACAGATAAGACAAATAATATATAATAAACCTGTTCCGGGCTCCGGAACCACAATACGGACCCGGTAACACGGTTTTCACATAATTATTCATTTTCAAAATCCTTTATTATTTTCAGAAAACAATTTTCTTTAAAAATTCATTTCTCGGGCTTGGGACCTCGGAATTCGATTCCGGGCATATGCCCAAGTCCCATATTTTCCTACGGACCCTCCGGGACCGTCGAATCACGGGTCCGGGTCCGTTTACCAGAAATGTTGACCAAAGTCAACTATATTCATTTATTAATTATCAAACTCATTCTTTTGTCAGTTTTTCACATAATAGCTTCCCGGCTACACGCCCGGGCTGCGCACGCATATCGAGGTGAGGCTAACGGAGGCTCTCGGAGCCTCGGAACACAGATATAGCTTAAATTACATAAGATGACCTTTTGGGTCATCACAAAGGCACTTATGTTCACTACTTGTGTGTTGCAGACAATGGTGCGTTCTCGTTGTAGAGGTGACACTTCTAATGGGAGGGCAGAATCATTCTGAGGCAAGGGTAGAGGAAAACCAAACTTGCCATTATTAGTCCAAAAGGTCTTTGGCAAAAAGACTACCCTCAGTAGACCCCATCCGGACACCTCATTCACCAGTGAATACCTCTCATCCCGGGAGACTTCTGAGGGGGATTCTGTACAACCACAACCGGGGGCACAATCACAACCATTCTGCTTAGTCAACCAACCTACCTTCTCTTCTAGTTCTTCTGCTGGATCAGAGGGAGCTAGTCAGGCAACTGAACCATCTTCCCCACCTGCTACAACACCTGCCACAACAACTGCCACAATAAATTTAGATGATGAGGTCCCAGATGACTGGAGAGGGGGTGACACAATTGTGGGAGGCCTAGCTAGGTCAAGGAAGTCGGAGGTGTGGGCTGATAGATTTGTGAGTGAGAAGGCGTATGCCAAATTTCGGGAATGGTGGCCCCAAAGGTTTCTCACACTTAAGCGACAATTCATAACCAAAGACTTAAGCCCACACAATTCGAATGTCATAAAGCATTTTACTGAGAGAAAATGATGGAAATATTTCACCGGACGGGTGCTAGATGCCAATGAATACCTCATCAAGGAATTTTATGAAAATGTTGCCCACATCAAAAAGGGTACCAAGGTGATGAAGGTCCGGAACTTGAAAATCCGGTTTGATGGCCGCACACTAAACGAATATGCAGGATTTGAGGAGGTTGAGGCAGTGTAGTACCTGGAGAAGCTAGCCTTGGGTGAAGCAGCTCGCCCATGGATAGCTGAGATTCTTGTTATTCTGGGGACAAAACCTGCATGGCTCACATCAGGAGTTCAGATTGTGAGATCCACCCTTAACTTTGAAGCCAAAGGGTGGCAAACATTCGTGTGCAGCCGGCTTGACCCTTGCCAACATGAGAATGTCCTCCCACTCACCGGGCAGTATTGGTAGCTTCCATCATGGCAGGCTATCTGATTAATGTGGGGAACTTGATGTCCTACAACATCTCCAATGCAGTCCAGAAATAAGAAAGATCCTAACCCTACCCCAACTTCCTTACTGAGTATTTCCAAGATCAAGAGGTAGAGAAGAGGCATTTTGATGTTGAGGTGAAGGCTAAGAGGCTTTTCTCATGGTATCATCTCCAGGGAGCGAAAACCCCTAAATTCAAGGGTAAAGCCACTACCTTCGCTAGCCAGTATGAAGAGTCAGGGGTAGTGGCCACCGGGTTAGTTGTCGAGCCCCCCACAGCAGTAGGTACTTCTACCGGAGCAACAACCATGGCTCCTCCTTGTTCCGGACTATCTACTATGTGACAGTGTTAGTGCCTTCATCTTCCACCTACCCTCAGACTGCATTGCGGGTTTCACAGACACTATCCAGTCTCAACAACTGGATGCAGACAACTACCACAAAGCTGACTGCCATATCCAGTGCAGTGGCAACATAGTTTTCAACCCCATCAGAGCTTCAGGTACCTCAATTAGTGGAAGACTCTTTGAAGAATATTCTGGAAAACTAGAAGAAGATTCTGGATGACCAGAACAATATCCGAGTGACTATTGATGCACATGGGAGGATTATAAAGGATTTGGGGAAGCAGGTGAAGAAGATGCGAAAGACTCAGGCATCTAAGGAGTTGGTAGAGAAGTTTAGCAAAGAGGTTGCGAAGATGGATTCTGTTGGAGATATTCCATTGGACCTGCTCATGGAGGAGACATTCCCAGCAGCACATGCAGCAGTTCTCGAGGCATTAGAAGCAGCAGCTGGCTAATCTGAGGATTAGGCTTAGCCGAACCTCGTTAAATCCTTGTGTTGATTTTTCTTCTCTATTTGCTTTGTGTGTGATTGTGTGTTAGTTAACCCACGATATTCCACAAAAATTGGTATCAGAGCAAGGTTCGAGTTTCTACATACAATCTAGGGTTAAGATGTCTACATCATCTTCAACAAAGTACGAAGTAGAGAAATTTGACGGGGGTTCTAGTTTCAGTCTATGGAAGATAAGCATGAAATCGTCCCTGATGTTACAAGGGTTATGGAAGGCAATTTATGAGGATTTTCCTGAAAAGATGAAAGAGACAGAGAAGGCTGACCTAAAGGAGAAGGATTTGAGTGAGATCTTCATGAGCGTCACAGATAGCGTTCTTCGGGAAATTGCTGAAGAAACTTCTGCAACAATGGCATGGAAGAAGCTGGAAGATCTGTATTCTAAGAAATCGTTGATAAACCGCCTCTACCTAAAAAAAAGGTTATATAATCTCCGTATAAACGAAGGTACACCTGTTAAAACTCACCTTGATGAGTTTCATTCAATTATAATAGACCTGAAGAATGTGGATATCAAAATTGAGAGTGGGGATCAGGCCTTGATTGTGTTATGTTCTTTACCACCGTCTTATGACACTTTGCCGAAACGCTGCTATATGGGAAAGACAACATTTCACTGGAAGATGTTAGTAATGCACTAAAATCTAAAGAGTTCAAAAAGAGCTTTCTAGACAGCAGAATTGAGGGTGGGTCTTGTGATTAGAGGAAGAACACAACAAAAGGACTTTAACAGAAAAAGCCAACCGCTAGATCAAATTCTAGGGCAATGAAGCAACACTGTTATGAGTGCGGGGAGCAAGGTCGCTACAATAGAGATTTTCCTAAGCTGAAGGAGAAAAGAGGGAAGCAGAAAATAGATAATTTGGAAAATATTGTTGACACTGGCAAAAATTCTGATGATAGTGACTGTGTAGGGGAAGTCTGTGCTATGAGTTCTATTCATGGGATGAATTCTTGGGTTCTTGATTCTGGTGCTACTTTGCACATGTGTCCACACAAGAATTGGTTTGCAACTTACAAGCAAATGAGTGAGACTGTCTACATGGAAGAATATAATCCATTACCAGTAGAAGGGGTCAGTAACATCAAATTGAAAATGTTCGACGGAATTATCAGAAACATTGAGTGTTGGCATGTTCCTCGGATAAAGAGCAATTTGATTTCTCTTTCGACTTTGGATGATCAAGGGTATAAATTTCATTATGAGAATGGAATACTTAAAGTGTGTAAAGGCTCCATGGTACTCATGAAAGGTAAACTACATTCTAAATTGTTACATCCCGTACTTTAATATTAGGGTGAGTCGTAACAATACATATGAGCTTGAAGGGATTAAGACCATTCATGAAATTATAGAGGATTTGGGACTATGTTATTGTAAGACCACGTAAGTTTAACAACCTTGATACTGTTATTTGTAGATACTCTGGTTTCTCATATTGGAGAATTAGATTGTACTATGTTTAGATAGCATAGCATTGGGAATTAGTTTGTACTATGTTTAGACAGTAGTAGCGTAAATTACAGCTAGCTTCAAATGTGTGTGAACGGACATAAGACTGTTTATCACATTACACCTTTTTGTGTTGATATTGTGTATGGCTCAGTCGCAAGTATCATTTAGGAGTGCATGTTGAGTTAAGCAAATACATTTGATTTGATGTGGTATTTTGAGTGGGATATTTTTATTAAAAAAAAGTTTGAAAAATATGATTTTATATAGTTATTAATATTATTACTTTCGAAAATATGCTTTAAATTATACACATAATATGCGAAAGTTTATGAGATTTTCTTTATTGTATAGATAGAAATTATTTTCTCACAAGAAAAGAAGGTTATCTTTTTACCATTTTAAGAATCGTACGAGAATTTTTACTCTTTATATGAGATCAGGAAAATTATAAGTTGCGAAAATATATGTATTTTTACATAGATGTTTTAATGAAATAATAGTGTATGTATTTATTTTATATGGTACCACATGACCATGATACTATGGTACATAAAGTGTGTTAAAAATGAATAATATTTTAAGTAATTTGAGATAATTCATAATTATATGGATAATTAGTTAATTATCGAGTAACAAAATATTACTTAATTAACTAATAAATTATGTAATAAGATTATTAAAAAAAACACGTGGCCGCAAGCCACTACCAAAACACATGACTCTTAGTCATATTGGGATATGTGGCAACCAATTCAAACATAAGCCTTGTAATTCAAAGAACGCTGTATATCTTTTAGCAATTAAAAGATACATATCTTTCAACATCTAAAAGAATAGCAAAGGCTCTACATATGGTCAATCTGAAGCTAACGTAGAAAGCAATCTGAAGCTAACGTACATGGGTACGGATCTTCAATAATTCAAATAGAGATTTCATAGTATCTTATGCAACGTGAGATTTTGCAATTTTAAGGAAGTATGGTGTAATTTTTCTCAAAAATATCACACGGATTATTTCTTACTCCAGGTATGTTAAGGCTAATTCTTCCTTCTTTTGGCATGATCCAAGTAACGATACATAAAAGTAATGTTATTCCATAAGTGGTTATACTCTTAGCAGTTAAGGATGTCTATGTTATTCATTCATGTAAAGTGATATTCAAGCATGTCTAAGTATGTTCCTAAGTCCCTATTGATATGATAGAGATGTTAGTGTTTTAATATAGTGATACATGCATCTTCATGCATTTACCACCGTGCTACGGTCAGTCAGACAGTTACCACCGATTGCGCATACATGCATATTCATTTACCACTAAGCTACGACCGGTCAGGAAGTCATGCATTTATCACCAAGCTACGGTCGGTTGGGCAGTTATACATTTACCACCGTGCTACGGCCGGCCGGGCAGTCATGCATTTACCACCGATCTATGGTCGGTTGGGCAGTTATAAATTTACCACCGAGCTACGACTGGTCAGGTAGTCATGCATGTACCACCGCGCTACGACCGGTCGGGCAGTTACCACTAATCGGTTGGGCAGTCATGCATCATACGATATGGATAATAGAAACTTTCTCGAAGAGAAGCATTATATATATAAGTATGATAAGTATATATACATGGTGGCACTTTAGAGATTTAGGTTGATTCTTATATGTCTTTAATTAATGTTGACTTATTGTTATGTTTTAGTTCTGCCTTACATACTCAGTACATTATTCATACTGACGTCCTTTTGTTGGGGATGTTGCATTCATGCCTGCAGGTATAGATAATCAGTTTGACGAGCCCTTATAGTAGACGAGATTAGCATTCAGCGAAGGATCGGTAAGACTCCACCTCATTCGGAGTGCATCCGAGTCTGTGAGTCATCGTGTTAGAATTTTTCTACAGACTTATGGGTAGGGCGGCACCCTATCCCATTTTATGTCAAATAATCTTAGAGGCTTTATAGACAGAGGTTTATTTTGTATAGCATCAAAGGCCTTGACGGGCCATATGTATTCATGTTTTAAGAAAAATGGTTCAGTGATACAGTGTTTCCCACTTATAGATATACATTACAAGTTGTGGCCATGTGGGCCCATGATGGTTACAGAAAAAAATGAGTTACAGATTGGTTCGCTCGGGCTAGCACGGCACTGGGTGCCATCTACGCCTCCTCAAGTTTAGGGCGTGGCAAAGTGGTATCAGAGCGAGTCGTGTCCTAGGAAGTCTACAAATTCGTTCCTAGTAGAGTCTCACTTGTGGGTGTGTTACTCGCCACATTTATAATTGAGAGGCTATAGGGCATTTGGAAAATGTTACTCGCCACATTTATAATTGAGAGGCTATAGGGCATTTGGAAAATGTTACTCTTCTTTTGTTTCCAGACCGTGCCATAGAGCTGAGTCATAAGAAGTCAGTGTGAAGCTTTCGCCAGATTTTGTATGCACCAGAGGTGCAGGTTTCACAGTAGAGCTTTAAGGCGTAATGTGGAAGGGAGTTTATGGAAGAAACAGAAGATACGATGCGAGATTGAAAGGTAAGTGAGGTAAAGGTGAAGAAGATACGAGATACTCAAGTACGAAAAGCTGTGAATAGTCGAGACTTCACATATAGT
Organism: Nicotiana undulata; assembly: GCA_005239495.1. Lineage (NCBI taxonomy): Eukaryota > Viridiplantae > Streptophyta > Magnoliopsida > Solanales > Solanaceae > Nicotiana > Nicotiana undulata. Next base: position 38,010 of record ML298617.1, on the reverse strand, counting down.
TTGGATTTTAGTTTAATTTACAGAGGAGAACCTAGTGAAAATTTCGCAAATTTCTAAGAGTTAGCATTCGAGGACAAATGTTTTAAAGGGGGGAAGGATGTTACATCCCATACTTTAATATTAGGGTGATTCGTAGTAACCCATATGAGTTTGAAGGGATTAAGACCATTCATGAGATTATAGAGGATTTGTGACTGTTATTGTAAGACCCCGTAAATTTAACAACCTTGATACTGTTATTTGTAGATATTCTGGTTTCTCATATTGGAGAATTAGATTGTACTATGTTTAGAATAGCATAGCATTGAGACTTGGTTTGTACTATGTTTAGAAAGCAGTAGCGTAAATTACAGTTAGCTTCAAATGTGTATGAACGGAAATAAGGCTGTTTATTACATTGCACCTTTTTGCCTTGATATTGTGTATGGCTCAATCGCGAGTATCATTTAGGAGTGCATGTTGAGTTAAGCAAATAAGTTTGATGTGGTATTTTGAGCGGAATACTTTTGTAAAAAAAAGTTTGAAAAATATGGTTTTATATAGTTATTAATATTACTACTTTCGAATATGCTTTAAATTATACCTATAATATGCGAAAGTTATGAGATTTTCTTTATTGTAAAGATAGAAATTATTTTCTCACAAGAAAAGAAGGTTATCTTTTTACCATTTTAAGAATTAAGCGTACGAGAATTTTTATTCTTTATATGAGATTAGAAAAATTATAAGTTGAGAAAATATATGTATTTTTACATGGATGTTTTAGTGAAATAATAGTGTATGTATTTATTTTATATGGTACCACATGACCATGATAGTATGGGTACACAAAGTGTGCTAAAATGAGTAATATTTTAAGTAATTTGAGATAATTCATAATTATTTAGGTAATTAATTAATTATCGGGTAACGAAATATTACCTAATTAACTAATAAGTTATGAGATAAGATTGAAAAATCCCATCCCCACGTGGACGCAAGCCGCTACCAAAACACATGACTCTTAGTCATATTGGGATATGTGGCAGCCAATTCAAACATAAGCCTTGTAATTCAAAGAAGGCTATATATCTTTTAGCAATTAAAAGATACATATCTTTCAACATCTAAAAGAATAGCAAAGGCTCTACATATGGGCAATCTGAAGCTAACGTAGAAAGCAATCTGAAGCTAACGTACATGGGTACGGATCTTCAATAATTCAAACAGAGATTCATAGTATCTTATGCGAAGTGAGATTTTGTAATTTTAAGGAAGTACGGTGTAATCCTTTTCAAGAATATCACACGGATTATTATTTATTTCAGGTATGTTAATGTTAATTCTTCCTTATTTTGGCATGATCCAAGTAACGATACATAAAAGTAATATTATTCCATAAGTGGTTATATTCTTAGCAGTTAAGGATGTCTATATTATTCATTCATGTAAAGTGATATTCAAGCATGTCTAAGTATATTCCTAAGTCCCTATTGAGGTATATAATAGAGATGTTAATGTTTTAATATAGTTATACATGCATCTTCATGCATTTACCACCGTGCTACGGCCGTGGGGCAGTTGCCACCGGTTGAGAAGTTATGTATCATTATTTGCCGCCGGTTGGGCAAACATGCATATTCATTTACCACCGAGCTACGGCCGGTTGGGCAGTTAGTTATACATTTACTACTATGCTACGGCCGATCGGGCAGTCATGCATTTACCACCGAGCTACGGCCGGTTGGGCAGTTATACATTTACCACCAAGCTACAGTCGGTCAGACAGTCATGCATTTACCACCGCGCTACGGCCGGCCGGGCAGTTACCACTGATCAGTTGGACAGTCATGCATCATACGATATGGATAATAGAAACAGTCTCGAAGAGAAGCATTATTTATATAAGTATGATAAGTATGTATATATGGTGGCACTTCAGAGATTCAGGTTGATTCTTATATGTATTTAATTAATGTTGACTTATTGTTATGTTTCAGTTCTTCCTTACATACTCAGTACATTATTCGTACTGACGTCCTTTTGTTGGGGACGCTGCATTCATGCCTGCAGGTATAGATAATCAGTTTGACGAGCCCTCGTAGTAGACGAGATTGGCATTCAGCGAAGGATCAGTAAGACTCCACCTCATTCGGAGTGCATCCGATATGATTCATCGTGTCAGAATTTTTCTACAGACTTATGGGTAGGTCGGTACCCTGTCCCATTTGATATCAAATAATCTTAGAGGCTTTGTAGACAGAGGTTCATTTTGTGTAGTATGTCAGAGGCCTTGACGGCCCATATGTATTCATGTTTTAAGAAAAATGGTTCAGTGATACAGCGTTGCCCACTTATAGTTATACATTACAAGTTATGGCCATGTGAGCCCATGATAGTTACAAAAAAATTATAGATTGATTCGCTCAGGCCAGCACGACACCGGGTGCTAGCCACGCCTCCCCAGGTTTGGGGCGTGACATAAATTGTAACATCTTCATGCCAGTGTAGTTTAAGGGGAAGCTACTGTAGCTTCTGGGAAAAGTGATCTGAATCAGTCTCAGTTGTGGCACTTGCGACTTGGCCATATGAGTGATAATGGATTGTCTTTGTTGAGTAAGCAGAATTTGCTGAATGGATACAAAAATCAAGCTTCGAATTTTTGTGAGCATTGTGTGTTTGGTAAATAGACAAGGGCAAAGTTCAGCAAGAAGTCCAAGCACAAGACAAGAGACAAGTTAGATTATATACTCTCAGACTTGTGGGGTCCAAACAGAGTTCCCTCAAAGAGTGGTGCCAGGTATTTTATGACTTTGATTGATGATTACTCAAGGATGGTGTGGGTGTATTTTTTGAAAACAAAAGATGAGGATTTTCTAACATTTGTTAAATGGAAGACGATGGTTGAGAGGCAGATGGAAAGAAAGGTTAAGCGTCTTTGAACTGTCAATGGGTTGGAATTTTGCAATTCTGGGTTCGATAATTTCTGCAGCAGAGAGGGCATAGTGAGACACCGCCCTTGTGCTGGAACACCACAACAAAATGGTGTTGCAGAACGTATGACGCTTTGTGATAGGGAAAGACGCATACTTTTACACTCACGTGTTAGCAAAGATTTTTAGGCTGAAGCAATCAATACAGCTTGTTATTTGGTCAACAGATCTCCATCCACAGCTATCGAGTTCAAAACTCCTTTTGAGGTATGGTCCGGTTCGCCTACTAATTATTCAAATTTAAGGATATTTGGTTGTCCTTCTTATGCTCATGTGAGGGATGGAAAACTTAAGCCGAGGGCAAAGAAGTGCATATTTCTAGGGTACGCAACTGGAGTGAAAGGTTATAGGTTGTGGTGTATAGTTCAAAAGACTCCAGGACTAATTATCAGTAGGGATGTAACATTCAATGAATCTGCCTCACTGGACAGTCATAGGGAGAAGGCAATAGCAGAAACAGATCATGGTGTCAGTGACCACATAGAGCTAGAAATTGAATCTCCACTAGCTCAGCCCAGTAGTTCTAAAGTAAAGGAAGTGGAGGAGGTGCAAAATATTGATCAAGATGATAAAGTTGATGCACCTGCGCAACAACAACCATATAACATTGCAACATGCAAAGAGAAGAGAGTGATCAACCGACCGCAAAGGTTTGCAAACATAGTTGATGGGAATCTTCTTGGATATACAAATCTAGTGGGATTTGCTTTGGCAGTTGCAGAGAACGTTGATGCATTTGAGTGTTATAGCTACTCAGAAGCTATTTAGAGTACTGAACCAAATCCACAGATTAGTGCTATGGCTAGAGAGATTGAGTCTCTTAACAAGTTTAGGCGTTGCCTAGACTTGGTTGATGTGTGTGGCAATGGATAGAGCCCTTGCTAGGGCTGAGGGCAAGGTAGAGAGACATTGTTCCTGTTGATGAAGAGAATTCAAGCCAAGGGGAAGATTTGTTATTTTGTTGTTTGAATTATTTCCTTGTATTTTTAGGAAAACCATAATCCCTATAGGTTTAGAAAAACCCATTGTCCTAATAGATTTGGGAAAGGAAAACCTATAGTCCTTGTCAAATTGGAAAACCTTTCTCTTATAGGCTTAGGACTAATATGGATCTATATATAGGGGTTGTAGTTGGGGATCCTATAGATTGTACTGTGTTTTTCTTCTCATTTATAGTGGAAAACTCTCTCTGCTTTTATCCCAAGGATTAGGCTTAGCCGAACCTCGTTAAATCCTTATGTTGATTTTTCTTCTCTATTATCATGTGCTAGTTAACCCACGATATTCCGCAACAAGAGCAATGGGTCATACTCGTCTACAGGATCGAATGCCTTCTGATATGGTCAAAAATTTACCCAACTAAACTTACAAATCCAATAACAGAGGAAATCACAGCAAGAACAAGTTCTAAAAATGGACTCTCAACAATACCTCTCAGATTATTCAAACTTTCTGATGCTGATGATCTTTTGGTAAGGCTGGAAGTTATCAATTAATTAAAGATTTTCTAACATATTACATGAAGTAAGTGACTTGTGGATCAGTGGATAAAAGACTAAACATAACAATGTCTCTTGGTTTCCCTTTAAGAAGATAATAATTCCTCAAAACGCCTTTTATAAAACCAGCCTTCTCCAACACCCTCTCTGATCCTGGATCTTCAACACATCTACGACAGCTGCAAGTCTCTCTGAGTGTGGCTACTCCACAAATATGGCAGCTGCCACCATCTTCACCACCTGGTAGCGATCCCTTTTCTCCAAAACTCTGATACTAATTCAAATTCAAGTTCTCCTATGCACCTATTACTTCCATGAACGGTGATACAAACGTAAAACCAATTGGCTTGCCACTTAAACAAATTGCTCGTAACTATGGATGTGGTATAACAACATCAACAATGTATCTCATCGTGTCTTCTTTGAGTGTGAAAGTGTCACGAGAATACAACTTATTAACGCTGTCATCTGCAAAGCATTCCATAAAATCATCAACATCTGTGACTTATGTCTGAACAATCATCTGCGACAGCATATTCATATATGCTCACTCTCAACTTCTTCTCCATTTTCACTGACAACTTTTCATTATGATGAGTAAGATGGCAAGATTAATCAGATTCCATAGCCTCCAAGGAAAATGTTTTTCGTGGAAAATGTTTTCCAAAAAAATGTTTGCTTGGAAAACAAGTAGTAATCTTATTCATTTTCCGGTGTTACAAAAAAACAGTGGGTGGGTGCGGGTTGGGTTGGTGAGAGTAGGAAATAGGGTGGGGAAGCTTGAGAAGGAGTTTTGAAAATGTTTTCCCTACTTTTGATAGGGAAATCATTTTCCTCCAATTGGAGGAAAATGAGTTGACGAGGAAAATGTTTTCCAAATCATTTAAGTCAACCAAACATCATTTTCCGTTTTCCTTCGTACCAAACACGCCCCCAATGTTTCTTGGTTTTATAGGTTAAATATTGTAGTTTTAGAGAAGTCAAACATGACTAATATAAGTCTATCATGAAGAATAAAGGTCACCAAAGAATCAACCTATCTCCCAGATCATTTGCAGACAACAGAGATGAGCAGCAAGTTTCTTAGCCACCTCACTTGACTCTTGGAGAATTCATCATAAAGTACTAAATTGATTAGGATGTTGTTTTCAGTTCAACATCTATTACATTCCAAATATTTCCATGATGTTCGAAAATTCTTAAACTTTACCTTTAATGATCTTTAAATAGTTCATGTTTGAAATCTAACAAAAACTTTAGGCAGTCCACTTCAAGAAATGAAATCAAAATTATTTTGGAGGGAATTTCTCGGTGAGCCATTTTACTTTAAGTGATATTAAGAGTATCTAATACACCTCTTCATCATATCCAAGCAGTAGAAAGTATCAATAGTGTGCACTCTCTGTACATGATTATGAGCTGAAATACTGAATAGGGATGGCAATGGGGCAGGGCGGGTGCGGGGCGGATTTTGTTTGATGCGGGGCAGGGCGGGTTTACTCTTATGCGGGTGCGGGGCGGGTTAAAACAATTTTTAAAAATTTTAAAGCGGGGCGGGGCGGGTTGTGAGTTTAATGCGGGTTCAATGCGGGGCAACTTTGAATTTTATCTTTTTTGAAACAAAGCAATCATTTCAACTGCAATTTCGTATTTTTCTTCACTAGCACGAATACAATTTTGATTTATAATTAATCAATTTGCATAAGTCTCGCAAAAATAAAATTACAAAAGTCAATATATCGTATTAGTAATAGAAAATGATAGTAACTCATTTATTTTGAAAGATCATATACATTATTACAAAGGTAAAGATATTCTCTGCTATGACGCGTTACAAGGAATGCCGGTGTAATGAACATGTTTTTAGAAAACCAATGATTGAAAATAGAAACAAAACACGAAATTAGAGAAAAAAGAAGAAGAAGAAAATTAAGCGGGGCGGGTTGACATTTTTGTGGGTTTTACCAAACCCGCCCCGCCCCATTGCCATCCCTAATACTGAACAATAGAAAGCTAGAAAGCACAAGGATAGAGTAACAAACCATTTGCACTTAAATGCAAGAAAAGCATTGTATCACCAAGTTGAAGTAGGACTCCAATTCCGTTGAAATTTTCCTTATTTGGTGATGCTGGAGGTTACAGACTAGTTAAAGATTTTCTAACCTATTACATAAAGTAAGAGACTTGTGGATCAGTGGATAAAATACCAAACATAACAATATATCTTGGTTTCCTGTTAAGATAATACTTCCTCGAAACACCTTCCTTCGTAAAACCAGCCTTCTCCAACACCCTCTGTCATCCTAAATTATCAACATCCACCACAGCTTCCAATCTCTCCAAGCGTGGCCACTTAAATATGGTGGCAGCCGCCATGTTCACCGCCTTGGTTGCTATCCCTTTGCCCCAATACTTGTAACTCATAACCATGTTCGCCGCTGCACTTATTATTTCCATGAAAAGGGGATACAGAAATAGAACCAATTAGCTTGCTGTTTAAGTGAATTGTTTGGAACATCAGCAATGTATCTCATCGCCTCTTCTTTGGATGTGAAAGTGTCACAAGAACAGGACTATTTAACAATTTCATCAGGCAAACCATTCCATAAAATCTTCAACATCAATTAGCTCCAACATCCGGAGAGTTATGTCTTAATAATCATCAGCTGCAGCATCTTATTTGTCACTCAGCTTCAAATTCTCCTCCATTGTCGCTAACAACTTCTCATTATGATGACAGGCTGAATTTACTGACACCCAAGTTCTCTTGGTTTTATAGGTTATAGAGAAGTGAAACATCACCAACTAGGCCCTTCAATATAATTCGACATGAAGAACAAAGAATCTTACAGGAATTAGTTAAAAATCTGTTAAATTCCAATCCATCTATGATATTTTAAAATTATTAATACTACAGTAAAAGTTCTTTAAATTGTTCATTCTTTGAAATATAATCTCCCCCTCCCTCCTTTTTGGTTGGTGGTGTAGTGTGCCCGCGATTTAATCGTGTCAACTCAAAGGTTGGAAACCTTTGAAGGTTGATAGTGAAATGCACAGCCCATAAAATCATTTCGTTACACGATGCACAAAAAGAGGGCAATGCATACTTTAGGTAAATAGGCGTCACAAAAAGTAGGTTTTAAAAAACACAGACATCGTCTTAACTGGGTAGTAGTGACAAATACAGCAAGCCATCACCAAAAGTATGGTAAAACAAAGGCCCAACATCTTGGGGCTAATATTCATTCCATTCTTCACTTGGACCTCCACATAGTGCAGCAAATGCCCGGAATGGAGCATCATCTCTGATATCAACCAACCTCGTCTGATATGGCGAATCTTCAGCCTGGTGAGTGACAATGGGGCTGAATGTGCCGTGACAATCAGTCACAATAAACATCTGTGCGATATGGCATGACAGATTGGAGTATAGAACAGGAGGAAATATTCCAGCAAAGGCATATCGATTACCATCATGCTTAACTTTGAAAGTCCACCAAGCGGTACCAGTTGTATCGTGGATATCAATGGACTTGAGAGGAATTCCAGCATTCTTCATGTGAGGAAGGATGCCGCAATAGCGTGCGATAGGGAATTCCTTGCAGGAGCAACCTTCATTCTCAGTTCCCTCGGGATATGTTGGCACAATGGTCTTAATGTTCACAGTTAACTCAGTATTGAACACACCAATGTTAGAGATCGCCTCAGCAAAAGGGACGGGCAACTCAATATTCTTTGTGTATCGAGCAGAATTTGTATACCTGTTGGAATAAGTTCCGAAGGTGCGGTGAATGTTACGCAGCTTTGCATAGAGCGCGGACATGCACACATCAGCCGTTACAGTAGCGTGATCTGCAGCTTCAGCATCTGCAATCATCAATACTATTAGAAAATTCAAAATGATATTTACAAAAAACAAACATGCTTTACAGAGTCCAAAGCAACAAGTGCAGAAAAGTGTCAAAGTGTGTTGGGGATTTAAGTGCAAAGCACAGTTAAAGCGTGAGCTTTAGCGGAAAAAAGCACCAGTAAAAATATAAAATAGAAATGTAATACAAGGAAATGTACCTTTAGACAAACAATAATTATTTGGACAAAAAGAATGGAAGAACTATCATTAAACTATATAGATGCAATTAAAATCATTTCAATCAAGTTCAAGGACCATTTTAAAATTTTAATCTAGTAAAGACGTAGTTACAGGTTTGCAGTGGCTAGTTCTCGTATACCAAATTTCAAATTTCTTTTTCTTAATGACTAGAAGTTCAGTCATGATATTTTTTTAACAACAAATGTATCACTTTGTCAACTATATATCTTGTCTAGTCTTGTACTCTTAGATAGGGGTGGCAAATGGGCGAGTTGGGCTGAATTTAGGCGGGTCAAGATGGGTTAGGTCAATAAATGGGTCATTGCCCAACCCAGCCCAAAGTGTATTTGGGCTAAGATGGGCTGGGTCAAGATGGGCTAAACAATGGGTCATAACCCAACCCGCCCAACTTGACCCATATTTTTGAACCATGCTCATCTTGCATTAAAAAATCTTTTTACCTTAAAATGGGTAAGTTAAAAAATATTTTGCGGGTGGGGGTGAGGTGGGTAGTGAAGAAAAACAAAAAAATAGAAAATTCAAAATANTAGGGGTGGCAAATGGGCGGGTTGGGCTGAATTTGGGCGGGTCAAGATGGGTTAGGTCAATAAATGGGTCATTGCCCAACCCAGCCCAAAGTGTACTTGGGCTAAGATGGGCTGGGTCAAGATGGGCTAAACAATGGGTCATAACCCAACCCGCCCAACTTGACCCATATTTTTGAACCATGCTCATCTTGCATTAAAAAATCTTTTTACCTTAAAATGGGTAAGTTAAAAAATATTTTGCGGGGGGGGGTAAAGGGTAGGGTGGGTGGGTAGTGAAGAAAAACAAAAAAATAGAAAATTCAAAATACAAAATACAAAAAAAAGTATAAAAAAATTTTGAGGGGGTTTGCGCACTGTGCGGTGGGAGTGGGGGTGGGATTAGGGGGTATGGTGGGTGAGTGGGAGGTGCAGAAAAAAAGAAAAAAAAACGAAAATATAAAAAAATTATAAAATTGGGGCAACTAAGTAAATTTCTAGATAAGTTGGGTTCAGATCCTTTTGTTTTTGGTGAGTTTCATGGGTTGTATTTGGGCTGCTAAATGGGTTAGAATGGGTCATAAAAAATAAAGGGTTAACTTGGGCTCAGCCCAAATTGACCCATGAGCTAAAATATTTTCAGCCCAACCCATTAATCTCTAGGCGGGTTGGGCGGGTTAGATGGGTTTGGGCTCAAATTGTCACCCCTACTCTTAGATACTGTCCGAAACCATCGATGAAGAAGTGCACGACTTAGCAGTTAGCACCTTGGCGCCTACACTAATGAGCCAACAAAACGAGGCGAAGCGCACAACTTGGCCTTCACTAGCTTCAGGACTTAAGCCTTTTAACAACATGGATGCTTTATAAATCAGATAACTGAGCTGCTACTACTACTACACCTCACTGACCATGTTTTTACATTTAAGCTCAACTCATGTCTTCATCATACCAAATAAAAAAATAATTTGGAATTAGATATGAACCTCTGATCATTTACATTTGAACTTGTTTTCTCTGCGTATAGGTATTTCTACACTTTAGCAACTCACTTTAGATAGTGCAGTCTTCTGAAATAGCCGAGGATAAGGACCTACAACAGTTTCTTTAAATAAGCGTATATCAACATAAGAAAAAACAACTAGCTAATGGGGCATTAAAGTGCAACATAAGTTATCTATACTTTGAGACATATGTGTCATAAAGACCATGAAAGCTCAAGTCTGGGGAGGATAGTGTGTACGCAGACGTTACCCCTACTCCGACAGACCGGAGTAGAAAGGTTATTTGCGATAGACCATTGGCTCAAGAAGATGCAAAGAGACAGTGGAGCGGTAACAGCAAAGGAAACCAGAAAGAAAACACCAATGTAAAGCCATCTCCAACCCTCCCCCATTTCCCCATAATGGGGGCAATTTTTGCCAATATTAAGCTCCAACCCTCCCCCATTTTTGCCCCCAAAATGGGGGATGAATAGTGTTCCCTCAAATATGGGGTACACTATTCATCTCCCCCATTACTATTCATGCATATTTTATTATTTAACTCTTTTAATTTATCTCTTTACATATACCTAATTATGTTTATGTAATATCTTTATAATATTAATTTACATCTCAACTTTGGCGTATAATTTTGATAAATTAATTTCGTGCATTTATTATTTTTATGTAAAATTGTAAGTTAATTTTATTATAAGTTATAATTGTACAAAAAATATATAATCATCTCAAAAAATGAATGGTGCAAATATAAAATATTAGATATTGACAAAATTGAAAAGTGAAAATTGAAAATACATTAAATGAAAATACAATAAAATTGGAGATACATGAAAATTGAAAATACATAAAAATTGGAAGTACGGTATATAGCATTGATTTGCTCTTAAGGATATGGAATGCCGACGTTGTTGTCTATCTGAAACAAAGATGAGTGGTCTTAGGCAAGATGATATTATGCAAGTAGGGGGTCTAGGTGGAGTAAATGGGTAGAATTGGAGGCTCAAGGCAATAGTGGGGGAATTGTGGTGTATTGGGATAAAAGGAGATGGAGTTGCATAGACAAATATGTGGGACGTCATTCTGTTACTACTTTCTTGCAAGAGGAAAATACTGGTTTTCAGTGCACTTTCACAGGGGTCTATGTACCTTGTGACAGGAAGGTGAGAAGAGAGTTATGGAAAGAGTTGGCTGCAATTTATGGTTTGACCTTACAACCTTGGATAATTGGAGGGGACTTTAATGTTGTCAGATTTGAAGAAGAGAAGAAAGGTAATGCTGGAAACTACATAGCTATGAGGGAATTTTCCAAAATCATTAATGAACTATCATTGCTAGATCCACCACTTTATGGAGGTTCCTTCACTTGGTTCAGAGGGGAGAATAATCAAAGTGCTTCCAGAATAAATAGGTTTCTATTTTCAGAAAGTTGGGATGAGAAGTTTAAACTTATAAAGCAAAGGTTACTGCCTAGGGTGACCTCAGATCACTGTCCTATTTTATTGGAGTGTGGTGATTGGACTAAGGGGAAAGGATATTTCAAATTTGAAGACGTGGCTAGAACATAAGGATTTCACCGAGTTGGTGGATAATTGGTGGAATTCTTACCATGTACAAGGTAGAGCTAATGTAATCCTGGCAAAAAGGCCGAAGTTGCTGAAAGAAGATCTAAAAAAATGGAACAAAGAAGTCTTTGGTAATCTGGAAGAAAGAAAGGTCAAATCTTTATCACAACTGGAAGCTTTGGACCGGGAAGAACAACTCGATCAAGATTCTGATCAAAGGGAAACTGAGAGGGGTGTTATCATAAAAGAGTTAGAAGACATAGCAAAAGCTGAGGAAATCTCGCAGAGACAAAAATCAAGATGATTATGGATTGAACATGGAGACAGAAATACAAAGTTCTTCCATAGACAGGCAAATGCACACAAGAGGTACAATTGTATTGATAAGATAGTCATTGATGAGGAGCTGAACGAAGATGAAAACCCTATCAAAGAACATATTGTGAACTTTTATATTAGGTTTGTTCAGGGAAGCTGAATCATGGAGGCCAAAATGGTTTGATGATGAGCTAATCAAACTAACAAAAGAAGAAAAAGAATGGATGCAAAGACCTGTCACAGTGGAAGAATTAGAGAGGGTGATAAAACTCTTCAAAGGAGACAAGGCACCGGGTCCAGATGGATTCAATCTTCATTTTTTTTCAGAAATGCTGGAATACAGTCAAGAGAGATGTCTGGGAAACAGTGAAATTGTTCTTTCAAGAAGGAAACTTTACTAAAAGTTTCAATGCCACTTTTATAGCTTTAATTCCAAAAAAGAAGGATGCAGTGGAAATTAAAGATTATAGGCCAATTAGTCTTTTGGGGTATCTATAAAATTATTACTAAATTGATGGCAGAAAGGATTAAATTGGTGATAGGAAGGCTAATCTCCGATAATCAGAATGCTTTTAATGAGGGGGGGGGGGGGG
>ML298617.1:0-18977 GCA_005239495.1 Nicotiana undulata | reverse complement strand
CCCCCCCTTCCTATGGTTTCCGCAGGTGCCTTCATGAACTTTCCTCAAAACATATTTGGTGTCTCCCAGCCCCAAGCATATGGTGAGTGGGACATCAAACGTTCTTCTGAACAAAGTATCTTCGGACGGGCTAAACTTGGATTCCTTTGTGCGTAGAGCTCTCGAGCTTTGGGATCCGAGGGCAACTTTCCAGACTTCAAGTATTCTATTTACTTGTTTCTCTAGTCACAAGTTAACCTCTTGAGTTTATCTCGGCATGGTCTTCTTCCACTACTGATTTCACGAGTTGTACAACCATTTTCGAGTTGAATCCATCGTCATCAATCGATGAACCCAAGTTAGCCATAGCATCGACTTCACTATTTTGATCCCGGTGCATGTGTTGCAGGGTCCATTCCTTGAATTGACGCAACGTTACCTGTAGTTTATCCAAGTATCTTCGCATTCGTTCCTCTTTTACTTCGAATGTCCCATTAACTTGATTTACCACAATAAGGGAATCACATTTAGCTTCGATCATTCCGGCCCCTAAGCTTTTAGCCAATGCGAGACCTGCAATCATAGTCTCATGCTCATCGTCGTTGTTAGTCAATTTCACAGTTCTAATAGATTGTCTAACTACACTCACCCATAGGCGGCTTCAACACGATGGCAAGTCTTGACCTTTTGGCATTCCAGGCACCATTCATAAATAGGGTCCAGATTCCCGAGGAGGTTCCCGAGGTTTACAACAATTGCTTTTCGGCTTCGGGGTAATGAAGTCTGCCAAATTTTGAGATTTGATGGTGGTTCGTGGTCGATACTCGATATTGTACCCGCTAATTTCCACAGCCCATTTGGCCAATCGTCCCGAGAGCTCGGGTTTGTGCATTATGTTCCTCAATGGGTAAGTAGTTACGACACATATGGGATGACATTGAAAATATGGCTTTAACTTCATGGAGGCGCTTAGCAAAGCGAGTGCCAATTTCTCTAGGTGAGGATACCTTGTTTCGTCCTCGCCTAGAGTCCTGCTAACATAATAGATAGGAAATTGCGTACCTTCCTCCTCCCAAACTAAGACTCCACTTACCACTATCTCGGATACCGCTAAGTACAGGCGCTTGTCTTCCTTCGGGTATGAAGCAAATGTGGACTCGAAAGGTACCGTTTGAGTTCTTTCAAAGCTTGCTAGAATTCTGGGGTCCATGAAAAGTTATTCTTCTTCTTCAATAATGAGAAGAACCGATGGCTTTTATCGGGGGACCTTGATATGAACCGACCAATGCGGTTATGCGCCCGGTTAGCCTTTTAACGGCCTTGACATTGTCCACCACATTGATGTCTTATATAGCTTTGATTTTGTCGGGATTGACCATGGTCCCCCGGTTGGACTCCATGAATCCAAGGAACTTCCCGGACCCGACCCTGAATGCGCATTTCTCCGGGTTCAGCTTCATATTGTATTTCTTCAGTATGTTGAAGGTTTCTTGCAAATGTTCCAAATGGTTCTTTGATCGCTGGGACTTAACTAACATGTTATCAATGTAAACCTCCATTGATTTTCCTATTTAATCTTCTAACATCCAGTTTACTAGGCGTTGGTAAGTGGAACCGGCATTTTTTAGTCCGAACGACATTACGTTATAACAATAGGTGCCAAATTTAGTGATGAAGGAAGTTTTCTCTTGATCGCCCGGGTCCATACAGATTTGGTTGTACCCGGGATAGGCGTCGAGAAAGCTGAGTATCTCGTAGCCGTCTGTCGCATCGATCATTCGATCTATATTAGGCAAATAAAAAGAGTCTTCAGGGCTTCCCTTGTTTAGGTCTTTGTAATCTATGCACATTCTTAATTTATTTTCCTTTTTAGGCACTACCACTATGTTAGATAACCAATCCGGGTACTAAACTTCTCGAATGGAACCTATTTTTAAGGAGTTTGGATACCTAGTCTTTGATGAATGTGTCACGCCCCAACCTCAGGGAGCGCGACATGCGCTCAACCGAGTGAACTCGGTCGAGCAAGCCTGTTAAGCCTTTCCTACCCGACACATTCATAAACCAAAAAGGAATCACATCGTCATTTGTTAGGCTAGAAGGAGGTCCGTTATACACATACAAATATATTTCTAGTCCATTCTTTCTTATATACATATTTCCATAGTTAAGTTTCCAAACGTACATACAATTTACAATTTAGTGTAAAAGAGTTAAATTACAAGTTGATTCAACGACCACCCCAACACCCATACATGACCCACATAAGCGTCTACGGAGCCTTTAAAGATAAAAAAATGCAAACATGAAAATGCCGGTAACAAGGCCCCGGCTATACCTCAAAATGTGATAACTTATGTAAAAGAAAAACAACATATGCTACACATGATCCCGGGGATAAATGGGGCTCACCAAGACTGCTGCAGTGGGAAGAGAAAGAAGGCACCACTCTCAGTGATCAGCTCTATCTGTGATGGAACCACCCACATCCATTTAAAGATGTAGCGCCCCGGCAAAAGGGACGTTAGTACCGTCGAATAGTACTAGTATATAAGGCAAACACCAATCTTAATAGAATGAACAGTAAAAAATAGAGAAGGCAGTCATAGAAATCACATAGTGCTTCACAGAAATACAAAGAAACACCAAGCAGTGATCACATAGTTTCCAATTTAGTCTTTCCATCTTTTAGGTTAATAATCCTTAGTGCCAAGTGCCACAACTCATAATGCCACCGTGTTTTTACACGGAGTCCGCCGATCCTTCCCAAGGAGACACAACCTGATGTGTAAGTATCACGACACCCACGACCACAAGACTGAAGACTACCAACAACTAAGGGAAGAAGTGGCCCATTTATTCAATAACGGACACCTTAGGGAGTTTTTGAGTGATCAAGCCAAAAAATCACTTCAGGAATAGGGACTCCAACAAGTAGATCGAGCAAGAGGAACCTTAGCACATCATCAAAATGATCATCGGTGGAGTCAATATCCCTAGGGGTCAATGCTGAAGCGCACTAAGGTGTCCATTACAAGGGAAAAGCAAATCCGAGATTACATTCTGGAGGGTACCATCTCTTTCAACGATGAAGACGCTAAAGGCCTCGTTCAACCGTATAACGATGACCTGGTAATTTCTGTACTCATTAATAAATTTCGAATTAAACGTGTGTTGATTGATCCCGGTAGCTTGGTGAATATCATCAGATCGAGGGTCGTGGAGAAGCTGGGTCTTCATGACCAAATAGTGCACGCGGTCCGGGTCTTAAACGGATTCAACATGGCATGTGAAACTACTAAAGGAAAGATAACCCTTCCAGTAAACACCGTCGGATCCATTTAGGAAACAAAGTTCTACGTCATCAAGGTGATATTAGGTACAACACTCTATTAGGAAGTCCATGGATTCACAACATGAGGGCAATACCCTTGACACTGCACCAAGCATTGAAGTTCCCCACACCAGGAGGGATCAAAACAGTTTATGGAGAACACCCGGCCGCAAAAGAAATGTTCGCAGTCGATGAGGTGATCTCGATATCCGACCTCTTGACATCAAAGAATTTTGCAACTCTCAATTTTGAAATTTTAGTAAAAAAGGGAATAGATATTTTGCATGCATGAGTTTCTAAAGTATGTGTGTGTGTGGGGGGGGGGGGTTCGTAAACTAAGAATGGGTGGGAGAACGGTGAGATGATTAATAAAAAGGCCTAAGACCAGTAATACACACCTAGTGATTGGCAAAATGTTCTAATGAGCTTGAATTACGATTTTCTCCTAATTTTGGGTTCAATCTTGCTATATTGTTAAAATAGATTGAAGTCGCTAATACCGGGATTGTCTAAAAGCTCTAAAGAAAACTCAATTAAGGTATGTATGGCTAACTCTATTCTTCTTAGAATCGAGCTCCTGATGTCCAGTTATTTGGTGCAAGTTCCTGACTTGATCGTACTTGAATTGAATGT
This sequence comes from Nicotiana undulata, assembly GCA_005239495.1. NCBI lineage: Eukaryota > Viridiplantae > Streptophyta > Magnoliopsida > Solanales > Solanaceae > Nicotiana > Nicotiana undulata. The sequence continues at coordinate 15,031 of ML298617.1, read as the reverse complement.
CTTAATGGGTTGAGTTGAAATATACATGTTTCATGATTGTTTTGAACGTTTACCATGTCAACATGATATTTAAGAATCTGATTATGATTCCCCGGGGACCCCTCCCTTATGTGTGCAATGCCCTATGTGATGGTACTTTTCGATATGAAGGAAAAATGTTATTTGAACGAATAAGAAGGGAAAAAAACTTGAATTAATGCGTCCAAGTGCCAAGAACTATGTAATAAAAGATGGGAAGGAAATATGAACTATATGAACAATTGAAAGTGGATATGTCCCAAGTGAGATGGCTTAGCCGATCAGGCCGAGATCGGACGTCATTCTGTACACATGGTGGCATTTATACTGGATCTTTGATTAATATTATGAATTTGTATATAGACCACTTGGGATGTCTTAGCCGGTCGGGCCGACGTCAGCCCACTGCCGGGTACTCTATCAAATTCTGTTTCAGTTGCTATGAGGCCAAAGAGGTTTTGGGGTTGAGTCCTTGAGTGAATGCTTGAACAACTCAATCGTTCGCAACGGGGGCAGATCCATCCTTTCCATTTGAAACCTTGACACGAACTCCCTGAGCATTTCTTTATCTCTTTGCTTGACCTTAAAGAGGTCTGATTTTCTAGTCTCGACTTTGAAGGCCCCGTCATTAGCTTTTATGAAGGCATCCGCAAGCATAGCAAACGAATCAATGGAATTGGGGGCAGGTTGTGATACCAGATCATTTTTCCTTTAGACATGGTTTCCCTGAACTTTTTCAGTAGAACCGACTCGATTTCTTAATCTTCCAAATTATTTCCCTTGATGTCACATGTATAGGAGATCACGTGTTCATTTGGATCTGTGGTCCCCTTATACTTTGGAATTTTAGGTATATGGAACTTCTTTGGGATCGGTTTCAGAGCTGCGCTCAAAGGGAAAGGTTTTTGGATGAACTTTTTGGAATCCAGGCATTTCAATATCGGGGGTGCTCCGTCAACCCTGGAGTTATAGGTCTCCACTTTTTTTATGTTGGCTTCGATTTTATTTTCTCCCGATTCCACCCGTTTTGTTAGTTCCTCAAGCATCTTTATTATCTCGGGATTGGTCCCGGGTTCAACTTCACCCGACCTTTTTGTGGTCGGTTCATTTCAGCGAGTATTTTCCCGGGATGGTTCGGGCTCAACTCTGTTGGGGGCACGACTTTGTTTGCAACTGGGCTATTGATGCCTGTCGAGCCTGTAATATTTCGAAGATTACTCGCAAGTTGATCCCATCACCTTCACCTTTGTGTGTACTCCGGGCTATCGATCAGGTTTCCCCGAGAATGCTATTTTTGGGGTCCATAGGCAAGTTTGTTTCGATAGCCACATATGAGTTAGCATCGATCGGTCAACGACTGGAACTCCGTTGGGGTCAATAAGGGGTACCTCGTTACTGGGCACCACATTGTTATTCTCTCCATGGTGGCCAGACTCAGCACCAACGTTCAAATGGGTAGATTGGGAGTTGACATTTTTAATTTGACCTGAAATTAAAAGCTCAAAGAACAAGTGTAAAATAGAGTGCGTTATGGAAATTCGTATCAAATTGCCACTATTATTGTTAGCCCCACCGTGGGCGCCAAATTGTTTGCCCTAAAAAATTGATAACAAAGGACTTTATATGTGATTTTAAGGATATGTGGATTAATTCAATACGAGTGATTAATGGCGTTAGATTCAGAAAATAAATAACGTAATAGGCGACGAAACCAATGATAAGGGTGATTCTGAGCTCTGTTTATGGCTTGACAAAGAACATGCCCTCGATTCCAAGCTTATTTTTATGAAGAACTTAATAACAAGAATTAGAACTTTGAACAACAAGAAGAATTGAAATAAATTGCCTTGATGTGCGTGTTACAATGTGCCTAATGAACATTTGGTTTTCCCTTTATATAGTAGGGGAGTTTCTCCTTAAGTACAATTCTAGAAAAAGATAAAAATCTTTCTTTATGTTAATCATTGATTCACAGCTGATATGGGCTGAGATTTACGTCGTGTCATCTGATTGGGCACGGATGTCACGACTCTTTGTTAGTCGTGTTTGGCCGTTTGGTAATGCTCTCCGAAGTTGGGGGATTCGAACCGGATCTGAGAGATGTGGCCCCGATGCTTCTGAGGGCGAATGTTTTCCTCGATTCTCGATGCGAGAGGTTTTTCGCCAAAACTGCGATTCCTTATGATCAGGGCCGACTCAATGAAGTCGGTGGCCTAAAAATTCCGAACTTCAATAAGAGACCTTAAATTTGACTTAAAAATGTTAAACGCAAATTAATTTTTTATAATCGATTTCTTCTAATAATTCTTTTTCATTTGATGATATAACTAATCTATTTAATTTTTTTTAGACAATATTGATATTAGGTAAAATTTATTTATTTGAATTTAGAAAAACTCTTTTCCATTGTCGCGATTGGTATAAGCAATATAGACATTTGGAAATAATTAATTTTTTATCTGGTTGGATACATCAATTAAAATATTATCTTTTACTTGTAGTATTCTTTTATATGTTAAGTTCAAAAAATAAGTCTACACTATCAATGTTAGCATAACTATTATGTTTTAAAGAACATTAAGGTTTTATCCAATTTTAGGGGCAAAAATAATACAAAATTAAAACAATAAAATTTGATTCAAGAAGTTAATCTTCATGTCATAATTGATTTGACGCTCCTTAGCAATTCTTAAAACGTAGAGGGACAACAAAGAAGAGACTCGGTAAGAAGATGTTTTCGGTTCTTGACTCTAGCTTATAAGAATCGTACTCCCAAAATTTTGATAAAGAGAATATGGAGGTGTAATACCAATTCTTTGAAGAGAAATCTCGAAAGGATTTTAAAAAAGTGCGTCCGTTAATGAAGTTAGTGGTCAAAGTATAAATAAGGCAAGAGAATATTTGCCACTAGAGTGATTCCCGTAAAGATATATTTAGCAAAAGAAAGATTCTTTTTTTCAAGTTATGTTAAATAGTTCCACATAATTGTACTTCTCCTTTAACTACTAAGTAATAATTTTTAAGGAAAATTTAGGCTAGAAACTAACATGTGCAGTACTACAATTGTGAACCTACTAGTATTAAAAAATTAGAGCCCCAAAATATAAGGGGCCTAAAGCACTCGCTTGAGTTGCTTTACCCTTATGCCGCCACTGCTTATGATCACGTTCCAGTCCCGTTTATCTTATCGGGAAATCGAAATGCTCACTGAACCCGGCTTTTACACCCGTATACAAAATTGTTGTAACTCAAATAATAAATGGAACTGATTTAGCATAAATGCTAAATAAAATGAAGCTAATAACCCGAGATAGTACACCCGTGTTAAAGAGAGAAGTCATCTGCTCCTTGACCCTCGCCGAGGAACTGTCTAATGCATTTACGTTTGCGTATATGGTAATAGAGTTCTATCACTTAATTGTGATGGATTAAGTACTCTACCAGTTTCAAATTAGACTAGGTCTATTCCTTTTTAGTCTGTTCCAAAATAAATGACGTATTTTTTAAATTTGGAAATAATTCGAAATTTTTATAACCACATAAAAGTCATGGCCCACAAAGCTCTTACCCCTTCATCTTTTAAGATTATAAGTTTCAAAAATCGTCTTCTTTTTCCTTAAACTCTCGTGCAGAGTAAAACTACATCATCTAAATTGAAATGGAAGGAGTAAAATCAATTAATTATGGTAAGTTGAATTAGTTTGGTGTAAATAGCAGGTATATAAGTATTTCCCCGCGTCACTTCTGAAAATAAAAAGAACATAAAGGACCCCTCTTGAGCAGATGTCTTCTTTTCGAAATTGACCCTCTTGGCCGCTAAGCTTGATTTATTATTATGTCAAGTAACTCATCTTTTTTTACATGTCCCTTTTAAAATGTATACAATCAAAGTTTCATGTTCAATTTTAAATTGGAAATATTGAATAATTTGTCCATGGGAGCTAGAAAGCCTCAAGAATAAAGTGCTATTCGTGTCGCCATGTTGAATTAGGAGTTGTCTACCTTGAACTAAGTAAATAGTAAAAAAACTAATATATGCATTTAGAGTACTTGTGAATATGAAAGAAAAACACTAGCAGTTTTCCACATTATAACATTGGCATTTACACAGAATATAAGTGGCTCATACTTGTCTACTCTGATATGGTACTCAACTAATAGTTACAAATCCAATAACAGAGTCAACAAAAGAGATGATAGCTAGAATTAAAAAAATATTTCTCAGGCCATTCAAAGTTTCTGACCTTTTGGTGACGGCAATTAACTGAAGATTTTCCAACCTATTGTTGATCAGTGGATAAAAGACTAAACATAACAATATCTTTTGGTTGCCCTTTAAGAAGATAATACTTCCTCAAAACACCTTCTTTCCTAAAACCAGCCTTCTCCAACACCCTCTGTGATCCTGGATTATCAACATCCACCACAGCTTCAAGCCTCTCCAAGTGTGGCCACTCCACAAATATGGCGGTGGCCGCCATCTTCACCGCCTTGGTGGCAATCCCTTTGCCCCAATATTTTGATGCTAACACATATCCAAGTTCACCCCTGCACCTATCAGTTCCATGAAATGGTGATACAGAAATAGAACCAACTGGTTTTCCATTTAAGCAAATTGCCTGAAACCATGGATGTGGTATGGCAACATCAGCCACATAATTCATGGCATCTTCTTTGGTTGTGAAAGTGTCCCAAGAACAGAACTTACTAACCTTATCATCCGCAAACCATTCCATAAAATCATCAACATCTGTGAGGTCCAATGGACGGAGAGTTATATCTGAATTACCATCTTCTTTGTGACTCAAGTTCAATTTCTCCTCTATTTTCGCTGGCAACTCTTCACTAAGATGAGTAATATCACAGGATGAATCACACTCCATATCCTCAAAATGAATTTTTTTTCCTAGTTTCTTGTTTTCAAATGTTACAGAATAATGTTTAGTTTTACATCATGGCCTTTTTATAATCATCCTCTTGGACTTTGAATTGAACGTGTAAATAGAGCCAACTAAGGATCCTCCTGGAAATTAGTCAACTGGGTATTTACTCTTTTTATGACTTGGTGGCCAAGGATTAGTGGAGCTATCATGGGTCATTCGTAGACAAAAGAACTTTCTGCAGCCGCCTCACTTTGACTACTTTCCAACTTTTTTTGGAAGATTCATCACAAGTGTACTAAATTATGTGTGGTGTTATTTTTAGTTCAATATCAATAACATATCAATAATTTCATGATGTTTTCATAGTATTTAAACGTTACCTTGTATGTTCTTCAAATAGTTTAAGAAAATTTTTACTCAGCCCCCTTCAAAAACTAGGAGGGTAGTTTTTCAGAGCCTTTTTTTTTTTCTTTCTTTCATTCAAGTGGTATCAGAAGTAACATACAAAAGAGTAGTGTCTCATACTTTTCAATGGATCACATGCCTTGTGAGTTGTGATTATATGGTCCAACACTCACTCAACTAAGACTTACAAATCCAATAACAGTAGAAATGGATTCCTCAAGAATATCACTCAGGCCATTCAAACTATGTGATGCTGATGACCTCTTGATATGGGCTGGCGACGATAAAGTAACCTCTTATCTAAGATGGCGCACAATCGCCTCCATTGAAGCAGCATCAAAATATATCCAAGAAGTTGCTATTCCACATCCATGGCGTCGGTCCATTTGCTTAGACGACCGTTCCATAGGTTACATATCAGTTAGGCCAGAATCCGGGAGCGAAAGGCACAAAGCTCGCATTGCTTATGCCGTTGGTTCTGATTTTTGGGGACAAGGAATTGTTACTATGGCAATAAAGATGGCTATCCCTATTGTGTTCAAAGATTTTCCCTATTTGGTGAGGCTAGAAGCTTTGGTGGAGCCTGAAAATGTAGGATCTCAAAGGGTGCTAGAAAAGGTTGCACTACAAGAAAGAGGGCTTTCTCAGGAAGTATGGTTTTAACAAAGGTGAAATTAGAGATATGTTCATATATAGCTTCTTATCCACTGATGAAATTCCTTGAAAACTATATAGCACAAAAGTGTTGCTTCTCATAATCTTCTAAATTACTACATCATTTGCGGCTGCTTGTTTTAAAATTTTCATTCACTGTGACTATAGACACTTTAACATTGCCATTCCCATGGGGAAAAAACATGAAAATTAGGTAGAAAAAAATTGCACGCTTTGGCTATTTGCAATCAATAGAGTTGAGGTGAAAAGATGAATAATTTAGGTAAGAGTTAGAAGTTCTACGAACGGATAGCATATAAATTTTCTTTGTTGTCAAGTTAAATTGACCTAAAACAATAGATAATCCTCGTTAGCAAGTCCAATATGAAAACTGAAAAAGCTAAGTAAAGTAATAACCTGCTATGGCCAATTATATTGAACTGATGTTGGTGTATATTACTAAATTCCTTTCTAAGTAGTTGGAAATTGAATTTACTAAGCTAGAGGTGATCTGTAGCTAGAAGGCTGAACATCACCGTTGTATACGGTAGAGACCGAGCTCGTCTATTGCATGACAGGTCGGGACTGAAACGGGATGGGTTGAAGCTCGACCCCAGATCATATCGAACCAAGGCACGATGTTAGGTCATCGAGTTCGTTACTCCGAAACCGAACAAGATCGAGGAAACTGTACCGGGCCTAATGACGGAAGACCAAAATATCCGCAATCGGTTGGATATCACGGCGGAAATCTCGACGCGTATCAAGGAAAGACCGATTAGTTAGCAAATTATGAGTTTTTTTTACCTTTTATAGAACTATATCAAGAGTAGGACTTCCCTACTATATAAAGGGGGGTCTGATCATTTGTGAGTCAAATTGAAAAACGCATCCCAAAATAATACACTGTTATTTCTAGTTCTTATTATCTTGTCATTCTATTTCGACATCGATTGAGGCACTTCTTAACTCGAGGGTGATCAAACTTCAAGGCTACGATTGTTCAATTTGTGTGGTTTGCATTTATTTTCTTATCATTAATTTCAATATTAATTTGTTTTCTCAATTTGTATCAAGTTATATCTCGTATCCTTAACACTGCGTATAAATTCAATTGTTATCCGAGTTTTAGGGTAAACAGTGTGGCACCTATTGTGGGGCTAAGGATAATAGTGATTATTTGATACAAATCTCCATAACACACATTGCTTTACACTTGCTCTTTGAAGTGTCTTTGATTCAGGACGGAAATACAAAAATATCAAATTCTCAATCAGCATCTTTGCATGTTGGTCCCATCTTGACATGACAGGGATCCTCCCGGAAATAACCACCCACAAGCTAAGCCCGGACGAGGTCAAACACACTTTCATCAAGGACGAGGTATCTAAACTCCTTAAAATAGAGTCCGTTCGGGAGGTTAACTACCCGGATTAGTTAGTAAACTATAGTCCCTAAAAAGGGGAACAAACTAAGAATGTGTGATGACTATAAATATTTGAACAAAGCCTGCCCGAAGACTCCTTCCCTCTGCCCAACATGGTGAATTCGGGGACGTCCTTGAAAATCTGGGCCCTCTTTATGGACGGTGCCTCGAACACAAAAGGGTCCGAAATCGGCATCGTTTTAAAGCCACCAACAGGAAATGTAGTTAGACAATATATTAGGACTGTAAAATTGAATAACAACGAGGCTGAATATGAGGCCGTGATTGCAGGTCTCGAACTAGCCAAAAGCTTGGGGGCTGAGGTGATCGAAGCTAAGTGCGACTCCCTCATCGTGGTAAACTAAGTTAATAGAACATTCGAGGTCAGAGAAGAACGAATGCAAAAATACTTGGATAAGCTATAGGTAGCATTACATCGGTTCAAGGAGTGGACCTTACAACACGTACCCCGGGATCAAAAGAGTGAGGCCAGCGCCCTTGCTAACTTAGGATCATCGGTCGAAGACAACTAGCTTAATTTGGGAGTAGTGGTGCGCATGAGATTGGTGGTAGAAGAAGGTCATGTCAAGATAAACTCTACAATCCTGACTTGGGATTGGAGAAACAAATACATAAAATATCTGAAGACCGGTAAATTGCTCTCGGATTCAAAAGAATCGAGGGCCCTCCGTACAAAGGCAACCCGATTTTGTTTGTCTGAGGATGGAACCTTGTCAAGAAGAATGTTCGATGTCCCGCTGGCAAAATGTCTAGGACCAAGAGATACCGATTACGTTCTGAGGGAAATTCACGAGGGCACCTGTGGAAATCATTCCGGTGCCGAATCATTGGTTCGATAGGTGATCAAAGCAGGTTATTATTGGATTGACATGGAAAAGGATGCGAAGGAGTTTGTACGAAAATGTGATGGATGCCATAGACATGCTCCGATGATACACCAACCCGGAGATCTGCTACATTAGGTTTTATCGCCATGGCCATTCATGGAGTGGGGAATGGACATCGTCGGCCCCCTTCCATGGGCACTCGGTAAGGCCCAATTTATTTTATTTATGACTGACTATTTTGCGAAGTGGGTGGAAGCCCAGGCATACGAGAAGGTCAGGGAGAAGGAGGTCAACGATTTCATTTGGGACTATATCATATGTCGGTTCGGGATGCCAGCCGAGATCGTGTGCGATAACGGGAAACAATTCGTTGGTAGCAAGGTGACCAAATTTCTCGAAGACCACAAGATCTAAAGGATCCTATCAACACCCTACCACCCTAGTGGGAACGGACTAGCCAAATCAACCAAAAAAACCACACTACAGAAACTAACCGATGCCAAAGGAAGATGGGAAGAAATATTACCCGAAGTCCTTTGGGCATACCGTACAACCTTGAGGTCGAGTACCGGGGCTACCCCGTTTTATTTGGTTTATAGTGACGAAGTTCTTATACTGGTCGAGGTCGGAGAAACAAGTATCAGATTTCGATATGCAACATAGGAATCAAAGGACAAAGCTATGAATATGAACCTGGAGCTACTAGATAAAAGGCGCGAAGCCGCCCTCATCCGGTTAGCAACCCAAAAATAGTAGATCGAAAGATATTATTATCGAAGGGCCAATCTTCGATAGTGCAACAGCGGGGACTTGGTATTAAGAAAGGTCACACTAAGCACCTGGTACATGAACGAAGGGAAATTGAGGCCAAATTAGGATGGACCGTACCAAATTATGGAGATCACTGGGAAATGATCCTACAAGCTTGGAACAATGAAGGGCGAGCAATTACCGAACAACTGGAATGTAACTCACTCAAAACGAAATCACTGCTACAGTATGACCCCATCCATTTCCCCTATTACTTATATTTCGGACTAACTCTTTCAGGTGATTGACAAGGAAAAGTACGAGATTTTAGGTCTGAAAGCAAGCATTGCACTCATTTTCCGTTGAACCGATATTGTCCCAAATGGGGTTTTTAGCAAAGTTTTTAACGAGGCAACTAGAAAATCGTGCTAATTTAGAATCGAAGGCCGGCAACGAACCGGTAGCAATAGTCAAAATAGCATTCGAGGCGTCACTTCGATAAACCTCGAACACGAGGGGGCATTACCATCCAATATCAACTTTAGCATGGAAAGAGATTTCAGGATTGAAAGGTCTCGATCGATAGGATTCAATGTAAGGGCCGACCGGTCAAATGAACCGTGCCCACATAGGCTGCTCGAATCCTGACGCAAAGCATGTACACATACATCCTTATTATGCACAAGAATAAAGACGAATCTCTTCCTTGCAAACATCTTGTCTTTTAAAAAATGTTTCCTGTGCATTTCTTATGAAATTCCCCGCTTCCGATCCCCTAAAGGAAACGAGCCCAAGGGCCACCTTAACCAGAATTTGAATAATCACTCTTTTTCTCGGGGACTTCCATCTAAAAACAAACTCGGACGACCGAAGCTATTAGACCTCGGGGGGATAAGACCTATTAGGAAACCCCCGAATTTTATAGGCTAAGGACACCCCAATCGGGGACTGCCATCTTAGGAAAACCCGGATAACTCGGGATAATGATATTAACACGGGACAACACCAGGATTATAAAGGCTACGACCATATAAACACGGCTCAGAGACGTCTGAGGCCTGTTACAAATACAAGCAGGCCTTAAAAATTCTTAACCTGTTCCAAAGGCTACCTTGGACAACTACGACTTAAAATAGTCTAAGTACTTTGGGGAAAGAAAACTTTCGGTCATACGGAACCCTAATGATGCCTCAAAGCGAGGAAAGACTTTTTCGAGTCTCTAAACAAAAACCAATTATTTTATGCCAAGGCGTTTAGACCTTGCAAGAAAAAATAAACAAGGCAAAGAAAAAATTCAAAAGCTGAAAGGGAAAGAAAACCTTATATATACTTATCCAAAAATATTTTTACAAGGGCCGAATGGCCCCGATACAAACTTTACAACGGCCAAAACGGCCTAAAAAACAAAAGACAAAATATGATCCTAAGTGGCCTAGTCCTCTTCGGGGTCCGCGCCATCGTCTTCGATGTCTCTGACATCTTCGAGCTCACCCGAACCTTCAGACTCCTCGAAAATCCTCCTCCTTAGGGTTAGCCAGCTTCCTGGCCTTGGCTTCGGATACCTTGGCTTTATCGATCTCATCTAGAAGGTCAAAAACTAGAGCTAGAATACACTCGAAGGCCTCCCTTCGGCATCTCCACTTCATATTCTCCACCAAGTTTCTCGCTTGGTCCTGATCCACCTCAGCATCAACCTTATGCTTGTCCACCTGCTCATCTGCCTTGGCCTTAACTACAACAACCTCCGACTTGGCGACCTCAAGTTCATCGGCTAGATTTTCTTGGCCGAAGACCGCCTAGCTTAGTTGAGACTAGAGCTCCTCGATCTTCTTGGCTTGCACCAAAGGCCTTTTCTTTTGCAGCCCGTATCTGGACCTCAATCGCAACCAATTATTCTAAGGCGGTCTCCTTTTCCAAGGCTAGGCAGTCCATATTTTTCTTCCATTCTTCAGCCTGAGCTTTCACCGTGTCCACCTCCATCTGGAGTTGCTCAATCTGGTCAGGCCTCTTTTGAACCTGTGGGTTCGGGTCGTTAGCCATTGTGTCTGAATCTTCATCACTAAGTTTTAATACTCGTCTTACCTACTCGACCAGATCGTCATGATCTTTACGATCCACTTCTAACTCGGCTGGGAGCTTCTCACTGAGGAGCTTGTAAGAATACCTCTTCTCGGTGAGCTCCCGATCCTAGGTATTGGAGGAAAGTTTCATGGTGGAGCACCGAGGCGTACAAACACAAAAAAGAATGTTATGATTATTCGCAATTTAATCTAAGTACATGATAGAAAGTCTTGCGAAGTTACTCGATTCAATGCCTGTTGACAATCATTAAAAAGGCATGGGGACTCCACCACATACATTTTGGCATGATTCTCTTCGGTCACTGGCATCAGAGATAGCTGGCAACCCCCATGGGGGCGGAGAGAAGTCAGGCATCTTCCGGTATGAATATAATGATTGACCGCTTCAAGCCATCCATTTGTACTCGGGGCTGGGAACCGAACAACCAATCTCGGACTCGAAAAAGATCTGCTAGGTCCTGAAGATGGCATCTTCTTTGGTACCGGTAATTCACCTAACCCAGTGACATCTTTCGAGGCGGTGGAATCCATACCGTTGAAGAAGTTGTTTAAGGAATCAACAACCCCTTGAGGACCCTCATTTTAGCTTCCTTTCATCATCTGATCCTCATTTACCATAGAGTCTTCTTCTTCTTCTTCTTCTTCGGACTCGTACCTCAACCAATAGAGCGAGTCCGATGGGAGTTCTCAGGCGCTGGTAGTTTCTTTAGATTTCCGTACTAGCGACCCCCTCGGTTTCTTCTTTTCGGGGCCCGAGGAACTCATAGCTTTTCTTCTTTTCTTCTCTTTATCCTGCTTCAGAGTAGGGGGCTCGGTGAATATGTCGTCATCACCAGACGGAGGCCTCATCTCAATATCTTTTGATAAACCTACAAAGGGAAAGTAAAACAAGTTAGAAGTTGACAGCGTAAAAATGAGGTCGAATGTAACTTAAAAGAAAACATCTCACTATGAGAGCGGGCCTCCCACCAGCCCTTTGAATGTTCGCGCCACACGTGCTCTGAGTAGGGCTTTTACGACACGATGCCCTCGATCCACTCATTAAGTCAAGGTACTGCATCCGGCATCCCAGTAGCTTCTGCATCATAAAGAATCGATAAAGGTCAAATGAAAAATAACAAACGCAATATAAAGTCAAGGTCATACTTATGCTTCATGTTGCATTTCTCAGGAAACGGCATGTCCTCGACCGAGATTAAGTCTGAGGTCCTCACTTGAACAAATCGGCCCAACCAACCTCGGTCTCGGTCTTCATCTATTCTTGATAATGGGGTCTTGGTGGCCCGACGGGCAAGTTTTATCAATCCCCCTCAATAGAATCAGGATCTGTACAGACGCATGAGAAATTGATGGTTAATAGGCACTTGTCGATTTTGCTTACAAATAAGCAGAGGAGAATCACTATCCTCCAGAAGGAGGGATAAATTAGACCGGGGGTCACCTCGTACCTCTTGCAGAAGGCGATAATGACCGAGTCCAGAGGGCCCAACGTGAAGGGATAAGTGTAAACACTTAGAAAACTCTCCATGTGGGTGGTGATCGATTCCTCGGGGGCAGGAACTCCTACCAACTTATCGAACTAGTTGCAGTCATCCTTGACTTTCTCGAGGATACTATCAGAGATCGAACATATGAATCTCAAAATCGGCTCGCACCGACCCAGTACCGAGGAGGTTTTTTCAACCTTGAAGTTGGCTCCGGTTGGGCACCCCGCAGGGACAAACATTCTTAGAGGGGGTTCTGGTGTCGGTTCTTCAGTGGCAACATGTATAACATTCTCAGACGGTCTCGAGGAAGAGGGAGTTTCTTTTTTAGTAATAGATTTTGAAGTCTTTACCATTGCTTCTAAATAAAGGGGGAAGAGATGGTACTAATGAAATAAAGGGTGTAATTGGCGGATAACTTATTAAAGCTTTCAGAAAACTAGAAGGGAAGAAGTTTTAAGCTTAAGCAGAAAACAAGAGGATAAGAGTGATGAAATTTTCTTAAAACACAAGAACAGGAGTTTGAATGTAAAAGTTCTAATGAATGGAAGGATGAAGTATTTATAGTTTTCAAATGGCGGTTCAAAACCTGTAATGGCCGACGAATGACTGACACACATTTAGCGCCTTGGATACTTGACCGACGGGATGTTCCAATTATCTTTGGTCTCTTACGTCATGATTTATTAAAGCGAGGTTCAGAAATTCATGTCGTTTCTGGTCGTCTTCTCTCCAAAAAATGAAGGGATTATCTGTATACTGTCACACCTCCTTTTCCCGGGAAAGGGCTAAATAAATGAGTTTTTCCCCAATTTAAGTGACATTATTTGTAAAGGGATTAATTTATTTTATTTTAAAGATTCGCCACTTGGAATAAATTATTTGCGGTGTTCTAAGTCACCAATTTCTTTTAAATTCAAATTCAAGGAAATGGACTCTATTTAAGTCTGCGAAAAGCATAAGATCGAGTAAGGAATTTTGTTAACCCGGAAGAAGGTGTAAGGCACTCCCGAGTTCCTTGGTTCTAGGATGTTCGCTTCAATAATTATACCCGCCTTAACTAATTCTGGATATTTTATATTCTAGGGAAATTTGGCACTTTTGCCTTAAACCACTTTTAATTGTTTGATTATTTGTAATAATGGAATTATCTTGAAACAAATCACGCGTATGTGTATTTATATTGTTTGGTGTGTCAAGAATAATATCACGCATACGTGTACACAATTAATAACACTTTATTATTCTTAAGATAATTGTTTTAACTTGAGAAACCATAATTATGTCAGGCGAATGTATACATAATCACAATAATAACTCGCGCCTAAAACATACTAGCATATTTTTGAGTTACTTTGATATCTATTAATTTACAAGAGATGGGATAACTTATTCGTGTTCATTTATCTTCGGTCTGTGCCAAAATTAATTAGCCCAATATGCTGGAGGGTTTAAGTGAAATTAAAGTCTGACACCTACCATGGACCAACATAATCTCCTATACTTTACCACTAACCAATATATGAAACTAGATTAAAATCTATTGCATGAATAAAATAGAAATGAACAGAACAAGTTAGTCATAGAAAGATAGGAGATTAAAATGGAAATAAGGTACGACAAAATGGAAAACCCAATAATTTGTTGAACAAATTCCTTCCTAACTTAATTTCCCATTAATTACCTCTAGAAGACAAGTTTAGTAATAAGAGGAATATTTCATGCAGTAAACAAAAAAGCGGAAATCTTAATACAAGTTAATCAATGAGATTAATCATATGAACTTTCAAAAAAAGACAACGAACCAATCTTGAAACATATTCAACAGAAGACAAATCAAATTAAGCACACTCAGATGCAAACTCAATTATATCAGACTCAAAAATTAGATCGAAACAAAAGTGACCCAAAACATTAATGAGACAATAAAATAGAAAGAGAAATGAACCTTGGTATAGATGATTGTGAACTAAATTTTATACCCAGTTTCACGAGCTTTACATAACTAATCAAGCACGTATTTGAAAGCTTCATTGGACAGAGACTATAAACATTGTCACCTCAACGAAGTAAACTTTCTTCAATATTGATAAGGCAAGACGTATTTCAATTAGCAAACGTTAAACTTCATCAAAAGAACCCGGACCAGAACCTTTGTCGCAAAACTTGAACGGCAACCTCGCCTTTTAAACAGAACCGAAAATAGCTCGAATCACCTTGACTACACCTTATCGGGAGGAAGACTGTGGTGGTTTATGGATATGGAAAATCACTTTTAATAGCTAAAACATTGGTGAAAAAGGAATGAAGGAGATGGTTAAAGAAGGAGCAAATATGGCGTTAATGGTATGAAAGTGATGGCTGTTTAGTGCTGATTTTTATTTTCAGATTCCTTTCTTTCTCTTTTTCTCTCAATCTCGTTTTTTTTCTTCTGTTAAAAGTTTTTTCCTTTTCAAAAATATTGCCCCCCCCCCCTCCTTTT
>ML298616.1:0-94847 GCA_005239495.1 Nicotiana undulata | reverse complement strand
CACTCGAAAATTGGGTACTGCACAATTAACTTATAATATTGTGCAGTATTGAAGTCTAAAACAACAGTTCTTGTGTATTCAAAGTCACACATCTCATATTTGGTTAAGTCCATTGCTGAAGAATTGTACCAAGTATGCATCAGGTCCTTTATCTGGTTCTAGACAAGAAGTATGTTAGATCATCAAAACATAAGACTGTGAAACCTTAAACCCATCAGGGCTCTATTCCACACGCCTGAACTAGTGCACACATCCACGCAGACAGCTTCTTCTCAGCCTTCTTGGGATACACCCCACGCTTATCTTTCTAAGTAACAACAACCTTCTCTTTCACATCCTTCACCTTTCACTCAACACTTGTAGTTGGCTTCTTTTTCAATCCAGTTGCTACATTCATCTCAAAAGTCACTGTCTCCTTACCCACTCTAAGCATGAGTTTCCTATCATGTATATCTAGTTTAGCTCTACCCGTTGTTAAAAATGATCTTCCTATGTATTAAGAGGTCTTCCTAGGACCTCTTTATTATCCTGTATATTCACCACTATGAAATCTACAGGAAATACGAACTTATCCACCCGCACCAAAACATCTTCTACTATCCCCTCGAGTGTTATAGTCGTTTGGTCTATGAGCTGCAAAGATATGGGCACCAACCTTATCTCTCCAATATCCTTCTCTAGTTTCCTGTAAATAGACAATAGAATTAGATTGATTGAGACACCAGAATCGCATAATATTTATCAAAATTCAGAGTACCTAGTTACACAAACTTGATTAATTGAGGCACCTCCTGGGATTCTCTCAAATAATATAGTTGCAATTTGTCCCACTTGTCTCTCCAAGTTACAAAACATGTCCCAAGTTCTTTGATAGTTGAACCATGAATCTAATCTCTCATCAGTCTTGATAATGAACAACTTCATATGATCTTCTAACCCAGACTAAATTGGTTGTTGAGGTTGAAACTATGGCCACGGCTAATTCCCAAAACTAGGAGCTCCTTGAAATATGGAGTTATTTTGGTGCCATGCATTTGCTGTACCCTAGGTGAACGCCATGAAAACTGGGGTTCTTCTGACCCATTTCATTGAAGTTATAAATTATAATTACCCACAACATTAACTTCCTCAGTTGAGGCTTTACACTCATTAGTAGTGTGTCCTCTTCCACATATTCCATATGCTTCATGAGGCTCATTATGTATCGAAGCTAAGGTCAACTTCCTTATTTCATTTTCCATGGCATCGAGTTGTACTTGCACATATGTGTTGCTTCAACCTGGTGAACACCAGTTGATCTTCTTCTTTAAGCAATTTCAGAGGGCCACTGATTTGCATCTTCTGATAACTCATCCAGAATGGTGACTATCTCCGATGAAGTCTTCTTCATCAATGGGCCTCCAGTTGCATTACTCAATGTTCTCAATGAGGTCGGTGTAAATCCATCCCAAAAGTCTTGGAGTTTCATATAAAGCTTAATTCCGCAATGTTGACACTTTCACAGTATCTCATTAAACCTCTCCCAAGCTTCAAATGGAGTCTCGGTGTCATTATGGCATAAGTTATGGATCTCTCTTCTAAACTTGCTCGTTTTAGCTGAGGATAAATATTTAGGTAGAAATGTTCTGGTCATCTCCTCCCATGTTCTAATTGATCCCTGGGGCAAGCTTCGAAGCTAGTGCTTTTCATCATCTTTAAGTGCGAAGGGGAATGCCCTTAGATAAACTGCATCTTGTGGCACGCCAATATATTAAAAGGTGTTCATAATCTCCTTGAAGTCCATCAGATAATTATTTGGATCTTCGTTCATCGAGGGTTTGGAGCAACCCTTGCTTCAGCTCAAAATTGTTGGCTGCAACTGTAGGTGGTCTCAGACTTGATAAACCTTGGTTGTAGACCGGTCTAGTGTAATCACCAAGTGGTCTCCCTTGGCCTGGAGCTATGTTTTCGAACTGGTCTGCACCCACGGGCTGATTCTGAGCCATTCTTCGAGCTTTCTCCTCCTCATAAACAATTTTTGTATCTCTGAGTGCTGCTTCTTCAGCATCTCTTGCAGCTTTCTCACTGAGTTGGGCTGCCTTTCTCGCAGCCAAATCAACATTACCATCATCTCCGACCATATTTTCTATGGTTGAGGATTGCCTAACCGTCTCTATATTTTAGGGGAGATTTCTGTCCTTTCTCAAATGTCGCGGAGGTTTCTCGATTTCCAGTTCCTATGGTTCTAATTCCTTCCCAGAAGATCGAGTCATGCACCAATCTAACATGTATCCTGCGCACAGTCAACGAACACCCAAATGTAAAAAGAGAAAAGTAAAATAAAACATAAAGAAAAATTCCTGAATTAGCACTACAAACTATTTCAAACACCTTTTATTGCCAATCCCCGACAACAACGCCGAAATTTGACGAGCTTGAAAGACACACTAAAATATGGTCGCTAGTCGAATATAGTAAATCAAAATATCGTATCCACGAGGATTGGAGTTAAACAATATTATCGTAGTTTGTAGCTAGATTGCTATCCAAGATGATCAACAATTGAGGTTTATGTGATTAAAGTTAAAATTAACTAATAGTCTAAACTATTGACTAGTGACAATCAACGCAAGTATTAAGAAAAAGAAGTTATCAATTGGGAGAAAATCAGGTTGATATGATAGGTGCAAGATAAATGTTGGAGATTTAGATCTAGATAATTCACTTATAACGTTCAAGTGAGTCTCTCGAATTCACTTGGTTATTAGTTGAATTGATTAGTAGAAACCCCTCTCTCGATTATGTTTCAACCCCACAAGATGAACCAATTTCTAAGCACATGAAGATATGCAAGAATTTGTAGTGGGTTGGTATTTAGGAGAACCTCTCTCGATTATCCTCCTAATTAAGTTTAATCAACAATTCAACTAGCCTCTTCCAATTACTAAGAAGAATTAATGACTTCAACAAACAAAATATAATGCAACAATATCACAAGTTATTCCTCTCTCAGTTACCTGAACAAGTGAATATAGAGAACTACTCCATGGATTATCGCGCCCCCTTTTTTTCTCGCGGAGTCTGGGTTTCGACATTTTTGGGACAACTCGTTTCCTTTTGGGAAAGGGGTACAAGAAGTTGAAGAGTCGTCACCTATCAGATTAAGGTGCGTTAGGGCACCTATTGCATGTAACTCATGAAACCGGTTTGTGTTACAAGAGATTGGGTAAGGGCTTGAAATTACCTTGAGGGGAAGATATTAGGCACCCCTCGAGGTCCACAACGGTGGGTCCCGGCCAAACATACTTTGTGAATTAGTCATTTCGCTGATAAGCAGTCTAATCACACATATGTAAATAGGATAAAAGAGTTTTAACAGATAAGCAGTCTAAGTGCACATATGTAAATAGGATAGGGGAAGTCCTAGGTTGATTAGCCTATAGGATCACATATGTACAATACCCGGTAATCCTTCCTCAACTAGAGGGGCTACGCGTGGTATTAGAGCACATGTCATCATATCCTTTTACTACTCAATTATCCTCTCCTTAGCGGTTATATAAGCGATTTTAAATTAGACAGACTCTAAGCGTGCATTACCCGTCCCTTCCTTGTGGTCTCGGAGGTGTTTAAGACCTCTAACTTTAGGAAGCTCTAGACTCTCCTAAGGTGTTTAAAAAAAGGGAAAATATAAGCGACAACAAAGAACATATATGACTGTCAAGTATTAAAACAATTAGGGGGGGGGGGCTCATGTTTACCTCCACACATAAGCAGATAATTAGCACGTCTCAAACACAGATTTCAGAGAATTTTAGAAGGTCCTAGAACAGGATATCTAGGCAAGCATAACAAGCAGAGGATATGCAGTATTGTTTTAAAACGAAGTGACATAAACCTAATCAGTTTGCCTAGTGATTTTAGTACTTGTTGAATCTGGGCAGTCACGAATAAACAAAGCACAATTTTACAGTTTTATAAGACCTTAATTAACTAAGGCTTGCCTAGGCGTGGGTCTGTAATACCCTATAAACATGTAATCAGAATTCTGGGAATTAGTTAAAACAAGTTGAAATTATTAAGTCCTACAGGCATGCTGGTCTAGGTGCCGAATGTTATAAAAGTTGATTTTATGCATGTTTATACTAGAACATGGTGTCTATGTGTTGGGGCTATTTTTTTTTCAACATCTTTATAGACAAGACAGTTATATATTCAGGCGACATAGACATGATTTAAAGTAAATGCAAATACAGTCCTAAAGCAGGATTTTTAATGCAAATAGAGAATGGTCATTTTATTAGGCAGGATTACAACAGTACCTTAATGGCAGGATTTCTAGGTGATTATGACTTATGCAGAAGCAGAATTTCGTGATAATGAAGTAATGAGATTATAACATATTTACTAATATGCAAACCAGTAAACATAATTATCCTAAGGCAGGATTTCTAATGCAAATAACACAACATAAACCTAAAGCATGATTTCTGCCCGGTGTCCCCACAAAAAATCATATAAGAATCCCTCCCTTTTATACTAGTTTCCCCAATAGCTGTTTACAAAAATTATTATTGCAGACCATAGATGAATGAATTACATAAATGTTAGCTATACTATAGGGAGTGAAATAGGCCCAAAGTAAACCTGAGAATGCCAGGCCTTCAAAACAGTCTCAGATGCCAAGAGTGTCATAGCCAATAGTGTGTCCAGGTGTGTCAAAGTTTCTTAAGGACCTCAGGGATCCCGAGCAATGCTCACACCAAGACCCTTTCTTAAGTAGAGAACTGGTTATGTGCAGTGTGGAAGGGCCAGCCCAAGTGTGCCAGAGTTTGGAGGAATCTCATGGATTCCTAGGTAGTACACACACTGGAGGGGCGGAACTTAATAATCTAAGAGTAGAAGTGAGAGTGCTTGACATAGTTTTGAAAGAACAGTGTAGAGAAAACACTTCTAGGAGTGAAAAGGTTTTCAGGAATAGAAATTGTTTTAAGAAAATGCTAGGAGTGAAAAACAGATTTTGAAATCAATTCTGAGAAGAACTAAGATTCAACATACAATCACACAGACTTAGAGTGCCCAGACTCAAAACCATTTAACAAACAGTTTTGCAAACAGGGGTCAGGGGGTTGGGTACATGAAGAGCTCACATAAGGAACACATGAACATGGTACAAGGGGGAGCATATGGGACAACAGATGCACAGAACAACTGGGAGTCTTTTGATTCAGAGACATAACATGTCAGTCATGGTAATAGGCAATAGAGACAGAGCATGGGAATGGGCATGTTGAAGACAGGGGTGCATTACACAGGATTAGTCATACCAATTAGGATCAATCAAATACATTAGGAGTCTAAGACACTAACATGAGTATACTAGTTGAGGGGAGTAAACAGGAACTAAACAAACATGCTGGCCAAGTACCAAACAAGACAAGTTAGATCTAGGAATGCTCAATTAAACACTTGAACATGAAAGGGTAAAACATGCTGGGTAAAGCAGTAAACAGGAATACAATTAAATACATAGCCAATTGAACTAGTGCAGGAATAGGCATGAATTTACCGACATTGAACACATAAAGTTGTGATTCAGAATTGAACTAGAGACATACTAGTTAAGGAAGCAAAGTGCATAATGTAAAGCAAGTAGAGTTCCACTGTATAGCTTTGGCTTTCAACCGGCTAGACCAACAGTTAGCACAAGTAGTAGAGAGAGAAGAGAGAGTTTGAGTGTGTGTGTATTCTGAACTAATTGTTCGTGTGTTGAGAGGTAAAATAAGAGTGTATATATAGCACTCTTAGGAGTAGAGCAAATTAGGTAAAAAGAATCATGCAGTAGTCAATTAGGGCAATCATAGGGTCACAAAATCCAATCACATAAAGGGTTCGGAATAGACCCCTTTAAGTAGGGGTAATTGATCAAATGGTAATAACAGGGATTTAATTAAGACAAGAATTCAAATCATACCAAATAAAGGAATCAGTAAAAATTCAAAATTATACGTGCAATCAAATAAGGCAGAGATGACCAATTAAAGTCACAAACAAAGAAACAAATAAATCTATGCATACGAATCTTTAACAGAGTAAAACAATTAGCAAAACTTTCAAAAGAATACTGATTTCCGGAAAGAATTACTCAACTTCCATAAATAGAAGATAGACTAAGTAAAACCTCACAGAAACATAGAACTTAGCCGGAAAAAGCAGGTTCGAACCCTAACAGAGGTTAATTAGGGTAAAACCACTAAAATACTAGATTTAATCAAGGAAAAATGTTTAAGTCCAAAAGATAGAGCGAACTAGCACGACCGGTAACACAGAAAGACCCAAAATCGAAGCAAAGACTAGAAAAATCAGTATATCACATAGAATCAACTAGGATTTGAATATTCTCGCAAAAATCAGTCCAAACGATGAAGAAACAAATAACTAAACATTGATATTTCAAAAAGATCTTTGAAAAAAAGTTTGGGATGAACCCTAGCTTAGGAAGAGTGATAAAAAGTCGGAACAGTTGATTAATCCTGAAATATTTAAAATGAAAACATGTAATAATGCTCGATTCATCCTAGATCTATATAGATTTGAGAAAGATTGATAGTAATAGACTAGGCTTTTTCAGAAAAGTAGTAGAGATGAGACAATAAGTCAAGAATCCATAGATACATAACAAAACAAGAAGAAGTTCTTACTCATAGACAGAAAAACAGCCTAAGACAGGCTGATAACCAAAGTTTCAAACCAGAACCAGTTGTGTTCCTTTAGATATTCTCAAGGATCCAAGAAATCAAAGAACCATGGCGTGTGGAAGACCAGGTCTGGTCGGAGAAGGTATAAGAGAACCATAGGGATGAGTTATACGCCGGCGACGACGTTTAGGATTAGGCTTGGGTAGAGAGAGTTGAGAGAAGAGGGGGGTGATAACGGCGGGTGAGGGAGAGAATGAGAGGGTTTGGGGGGTAGGTTAGGTTTAATTATGGAAGGGGATTTGTAGACCATTGATCAAAATGATCAACGACCACGATTGAATCGGCAATTGGGTCGGGCAAGTGTAGCTTTGGGCCTAAGGGGATTTGGGCTAACTTTTAAAAGGGTTTTGGGCTGGTCTTTTGGGTTAAGTTTGAAAACAAAAGGGGCTATTTATTAAATACCCATATAATTAATAAAAAAGTAATTTATAAAATAGTTAAAAAATTATAAAAAATAATTTTCATGCAAATAATATTTTAAAATAATTACTCAATATTTTAAAAATACAATGAGCCATTTTCTGAAAAATAATGCAATAATGTATGCATGGGCTATAATTGCAAAGTTATTGCAATTGTGCAAAAATAGTGTAAATCCGGCCATTTGTAAAATAATTTGAACTTAACATGACTATAAATAGCAAAACTAAATCATGAAATGTTATAAAGTCATTTGTGATGCAATTTGTAATTGATTATATAAATAAAATACTGGGATAAATTAGTTTTAAAATGTAGAAATTATAGAAAAATATCAATTGATGCTAATGCATAATTTTAAAGGTATGTATGCATTTAAAATATATTATAGGAAAAAATTGGGTATCAAGAGCTGCCCTTCTTTATCCGGGAAGGATGAAAGAGTTGTCGGGTAAAGATATGATGGCCAATTTTGACCGAGTGAGATGGTTTGAGAGATTTAGGCCGCACTCTGGTTTCTGAGCTTCCTACATATCCCTGGTTTTACAGGAATCAGGTCGTGTGTAGTTCTGGATTCATCGGCGGGATATACCGATGAAGTCATCACGAGAACGAACACGAGATTTCGGGATAAGTGAAAGAATGGTTATGGTGAGCAGTCAGGTTTTTCGGGATAAGTGGATTCCTCTTATTCTACCTTCAGCTATGTAATCCCAGGGCACAACCTTGGTGTTGAAAGGCGGCGTGGTTGACACTTTCACTATAAATGGCATGGCTACCTTCACCTCAAATGGAATAGGTGCAATTGCAGGTGACGCTACTTCAACCTCGAACGGGACTGATGTGGTCACCTCAACCTCCACTGGCAGATGTATCTGCACTATAATGGGATTGAGTGTGACTACGGGTTTTTGGGATCATCACCCTCTTTGATTAGCCCAATTGATCCCTCTGGATCCAATTCTTCATCCATCTCTATCACATTGACGCCTTCACCCCTGTGATCTGTGAGGGGGTTATTGCGGACATTAGGCATAGCCTCATTTTCTTGGATGATTTTGTTGTCAATCAAAGCCTGGATTTTGTCCTTCAATGTGCGTCACTCGTCGATGGTATGTCCTTTCATGCCCGAATAGTATGCACAAGTCTTGTTTGGGTTAACTCATTGAGATGAGTGTTTCGTGGCCACGGCGGGGATGGGAGTGACGTAACCAGCAACCTTCAATCTTTCATATAGCTGGTCGATAGGTTCATCAATGGAGGTGTATTGTTTGGGTGGTCTGCGGTCGAAGTTAGGTCGTGGTCTTGGGTAGTTTTGACGAGTTACAGGTGGCTGAAAGTGAGATGGTTGGGAATTATAGGTGTGATAGGAATTGGCTGGTTTGGAATATCTGGGAGATGAGGGTTCATATGTAGGTGGAGGTAATGGTTGATATGTGGGTGGAGGTGATGGTTGATATGTGGATGGAGGTGCATGGTACGTAAATGGGGAGGTTTGATATATCAGTGGACTTTTGGATCCTTGGGCAACCATTACTACTCCCACGTCCTTCTTCTTAGATATACCACCGGACTGCAATGCTTTGTTGGTGGCCTGCAGTGCCTCAAAGTTTGTGACCATCCCGTTTTTTATGCCTTCTTCGATCCTTTCACCAAGTTCGATGATATCAGAGAATTTTTTATTTTCAATAACCATCAGTCTCTCATAGTATTGCGGATCCTGTGATCTGACGAAGAACTTGTTAATCTACTCTTCGTCCAATGCCGGCTTGATTTTGGCTTTTCGACCTCCAACGAGTAGCATACTCGCAGATCAGTAGGCTTCTTCTTGAGGTTCTGAATGTAGAAGACATCTGGTGCATTCTCTGTGTAGAACCTGAATCAGTCGATGAAATCAGACGCCATACTCACCCAGTTTGACCATTTCTTAGGATCCTGGAAGATGTACCAGGACAAGGCGTCTCATGTAAGGCTCCTCATAAAAAGCTTCATCCATATCCTTTTATCTTTTTCGACCTTGTCTAGCTTGTCACAATAGGTCCTTAGATGAACCCTTGGATCACCGGTACCGTCAAACATCTCGAACTTGGGAGGTTTGTAACCCTCCGGAAGTTCTGCATCCGACTGTATGCATAGGTCTTCATAGTTCAGACCTTCTATCCCCTTGCCTCCTTCTACGCCTTGGCCTCGGCTGGTCAACTTCTTGAGCTCCTCGGCCAGGTTCTTAATGAACATATCCTTCTCAGCAGATTCTGGTGCATAAGACATGGGTTAAGTGAAGTGAGGTAAGGTCTCCACATATATAGGGTTGTTTTGGTGACCTGGAGTTTGGGTGTTGTGGTGATCATTGGTGGAATTTTGGGGTTCTGGCAAAATATTTTGTGGAGTGTGGTAGGTGTTTGGTTGGTACTGTGGTGGGATAGTTTGATTTGTGGTGGAGTTACGTAATGGTGGGGTGCAAGAGGATTGTGTGGGCGCTTGTTGGGTGTGTTTTAGGTGGTGCGAGGTTCTGGGTGTTTGGATGACTGACGTCTAAGACGCTAAGTGAGAAGGATATGTTTTCCACATTCCGGATATGCTCAAGTTCACCTATAGTTCCAGTATTTTCTGCTCAAGTCGCGAGACTGCATCATTTGGGGCCTGAGTACCCCTACCCTCAGAAGTTTCTACATGTTGAACATGTGTGTTGTTTTCCTTTCTGGTGTTGTTCAAATCTTTCGTCTTCGCTTTTCCCTTGTCTTTTTGTGGACTAGGAGGAGGAGAAGGTGGATGGCCCCTGGATCTTGTGTGATAAGTTGATGATGCCAGTATGCACAAACCTTTGAGGAATGGAAATAATCAAAAGAAAGAAAGAAAATAAAAACAAAAGGTAGCCAAGTTAGTAAGGATACTGATAAAAGTATTTGCAGTGTTTAAACACATATTGTGGGAATGTAAATTTGCTTCCTAGTTTAGGAGCCTCGTTGTGCCTGAGGTAGGCCTAGCAACACGTTGATTTGGAGAACTTTAGATGCAGTAAATGCCTAATTTCATCAATATAAAAATAGATGAATCCCAAAACGACACTAAATAATAAAGATTTGGTCACTATTGGAATTTGGCCTTATTACATTTAGGAAAGAAAATAAATCTAGCCTACTTGGTCCTAGAAGGACCTTCCCCAGACTCGATATTCTTGACTCCATCAAACAGGTTCCCCATCTCACGCAGACCCAGCAGTAAGTAGGCTCTAGCCAAGGGTCCTCCCTCGCTTCCTTCAGCATTCTGGCAGTCTTCGATCCTCTTTATTATTTTACCTTCCAGCTCCACCAAACCTCTCTCCAGATATTCCAACCTTCTGTTGGAGGTGATAGCCATTTCCTTCTATTCCTTGAGTAGCCTCATGTTTGTCTCATGTATTTCCCGATGCTCATTCTCGGAGTCATGAACCCTTTTGCGTAGTCGGTTGTATTTGACTTGAGCCTCAACATCTTCATCTATGATCCTATTTAACCAGTTCCTAGCCTCACTATCCCCTCTAGGCTATCTTCTACCCATGCCGGGTAGAGAGGTGCACACTCAGCATGAGACATGTCTTGCTCAATGGTGTTCTTCTCCACAATGATCTTGCAGTGCCACATGTGCTGAGCTTGGCACTTGTAAGGGATGTCGTCGTCTTGAAAGTCTGCTCTGAAGTGGCTCATCTTTGCAACCCTTGGTACAACCTGGTTCCTGCCCGCCTGCCTCATAACTCAGATGGGAACATAAGGGTATATTCCCCTCAACCCAATCAGCACTAAGTGTGGAGCGTCCCTAGACTTGATGATGTACTCATCTGTTGGGAACCATTCAAACATCCATTGTACTTGTTCTTCGGTAAGATTGTCAAAGAACTATACCCATTCTTTGGCACTTTCTGGCTGAGCAAACCTGTCTAGAATGTAAGTCATCTTCTTGGGGTGATGGAAGGTAATATGGTCATTCCAAGCCCTTCGCGGAAATTCTTGGCAATACTGACCCTTTTGAAGGTGTTCTACTAACCACAATTGCAGTAGCATATTACAACCTTAGAAATGCTTAATCCCTTTTTGACAGCGGTCCAGATCCCTGTAGATGTCCGCTACGATCATAGGGACTATAGTGTATGTATGTCCCTCAATTAAGGTCTTGGCGACCATGGCAAGTCTAGTATGGATTCTTTACCTTTTCATCGGGAACACTATCAAAACCAAGAAACACACAATGAACACAAACACTCTGCAGTGGATGTGACCCAGAGAAGTGATAGAAAATTCATCATGGAATGTACGGTAATACTTGCAATGGCCGTATCTTTCATACATATATTCGAAGGGTATATAGGATTTCTTCAAACACTGCAAGTCAGCATTTTTCTTCAAACTCATCATCTTTAAGAACCCTTTACCAGTGCGGTTCTCAGGTACCAATAGCCCAGGGCTATCCCAAGTCAGTCCAGCAAATCCCCCAATCTCTTCCAAGAGTGGTGTCATTTCTATATCCCCAAAACAGAACACAACTCTCTCACTATCCCAGAACAGAGTTACAGCTTCGATCATCATATTGTTTGGCTGAATGTCTAGCAGGGAAGATAAATTTCCCAAGTGTTTTCTCACGTGTTTCTTGTCACTTGACTAAAGGTCTTCCAACCAATCTAGTAGCAACGGTGGAATGTTGATGACCATGCCGAATCTGGGGACCTCGTGCCTCATTTTCTGCAAAACGAAAAGGTTAGGCACTTTTCCCCCCACCTGATTTGACTATTTATACATTCGTGATTATCATGTTGGCATTTAGTTCTCCAAATTAATGCACAGAACGTGGTTGTGTTAGTTGGGATTAGGGAAACCCCAGTGGACTTTGGATAAGGCTTGTCTTAAAGGGTTATTATGTGGACAACATTGTGATGACCCAAAGGGTCATCTTATAAATTAAGACTCCATTCTAGCTCCTAAGCCTTCAAAACACTAATTTAATTTTCTCAATTTGCGTGCACAGTCCGGGCGTGAATCCGGAAAGCTTTTATGTGAAAATACGAGAAATAGAAATTTCTAGAGTTAAAATTTTGTTTTAGTTGACTTCGATGATCCCGGGAGGTCCGCAGTAAAATATGGGACTTGGGCATATGCCCGAAATTGAATTCCAATGTCCCTAGCCTTAGAAAATAGTTTTTGAAGAAAGTTGTTCTGTTGGTTAATTCAAGAAATAAAGAAATGAAATAATATGTGAAATTTATGATATCGGGCACGTATTTTGGTTCCGTAGCCCCGAAACAAGTTCGTTATGTTATGTAAGTACTATTTGTGAAGTTTCATGAGAATCAGAGTTGATTTTATGTAATCCGGACATCCGGTTGAAAAGTTAGGAAAAGTAAGTGTTCTTGAGAAAATCTTGAGTTTTGAGGTGAGATTCGTAGATTTGATGCTATGTTGATGATTTGATCGCATGAGCAAGTCCGTAGGATAATTTTAGACTTGCGTGCATGTTTGGATTAGAGCCCCGGGGGCTTGGGTGAGTTTCAGATAGGATTAGGCTATGTTGCGCTTGTTTTTGATGCTTCATCGTCGTTTCTTCAGGCATAAAATGACACAACACTAATGAAATAAACTCTAAATTTAGTTTTTATTGAACCATTATATCCATAGCGTAATTACGTAACCATGGGAAAAAGAATCATCGAATTTGGACATCGTATGAAGAAGTTATGCCCATTTTAGTGTCGGAAAAATACTGTTGGTGCCGGATATCGCAAATGAGAAATCCGGGTCGCAAATGCGACATCCACAGTCTATTAAATGAGATTTTTGACGGGATTTTTACCCATTCATCAATTCTCTCAAACCCTAAACCTCCATAGGCGATTTTTCAAAGACCCAAACTTGTCCAAATCATTGGTAAGTGATCTTTAACTAATTTCTTTCATTCCTTAACAACTTTTAAGAAGATTTCAACCAAAAATCTAGAGTTTCCATGATAAAAGTTGGGATTTTTGGGTAGAACTTAGGAATTTCAAAATTTGAGGAATTGGACCTCGAATTGAGGTCGGATTCCAACACCAATTGCATATTCGGGCTCGGGGGAGATTGGGTAAACGGTTTAAGTCCGAACCTCGAGTTTAGACCAAGTGGGTCCGGGGTCGATTTTTGAATTTGAATAGGAAAACATAGGAGAACCATTGTTTTTCAATAAAGTTGATTCCTTTAGGTTATGATTTATAACATTGAGCCAACTGTGATTAGATTCGAGCGGATAAGCAAATTCTAAAGGAAAGACAGTGCTAGAACAGTGAATTGCTTGTGGGATTGAGGTAAGTGCTTGGTTTAACCTTGACTTGAGGGAATATGAACCCCCACTTATTTTCTATGTGAATTGCATGTGTGTGGTGTATAGGTGAGGTGACGAGTATCTATGCACCACCAAATTATCTGTTAAACATGATCCATGTTCCGTTTCCAACTTAATTGATTCCGGTCTTGATTGTTCTATGCCCATTATTGTTTCTGTGGCTAATTGGCCTTATTCTTTTGTTGTTGAAAATTGTTGTGGTTATTTTGGAAAAGTATCGGTGGTTTGTTTTGTTTCCTTGTGATACAGAAGGGTGGTGCAGTTTGACATTGTTTTTACGAGATGTATCTAATTGTGTGCTTGTTGGTTTCAATTTTTGGTGATAAATATGATGAGTTTTGAGGAGTATGGTTTTCTGTTTGCAATTGATGAAATAAAAGTGTTGTGAAAGGCTTGGCCTGAATTGCGAAAGTTGTTTTTTTATAAATAAACAAAATTGATTGTGATAAGGGGGCTGTGATAAGGGAGCAAAATTAATTGTGATATGGGCGAAATTGATTTTTGATAAGGGTGGACACTCATGTTTTACTGGTTTTTTTGAAACTCAAGGATTTGAAACTTACAGATTTTAAAACATACTGTTTTACTCTACTATTTTTCGTATTTCGTATTTACTTCTATTTCAAAAGTTAAAACCTTAGAAGTGTTGGAAATTTGTGTGAGATCTTGGTTACAGCTGAGGCCTGGAATAGGCGACTGAGTTATTGTATTTATTATTGCAGTTCATCCTTGTTGTTTGTGTGTAGAATTGTTTTCTTGCTTTATTATATGTATTATTACATGCTAAGTTATAATTTCCATGCCTTAGCCTTGTCACTACTTCGTCGAGGTTAGGCTCGGTACTTACTCAGTACATGGGGTCGGTTGTACTGATACTACACTCTACACTCTTTTGTGTAGTTCAAGGTACTGGTCAGAGTTAGTAGATTTTAGTAGCTGATGTCATTGCTCCAAGACACGAGGTAGATCTGCTAGCGTCCGCAGATTCCTGGAGTCTTCACTTATTTTCGGACACTGTTTTACTTCTTTGAAAACAAATATACAATTCCTCCAGTCCATTATTTGTAGCATTCTTAGTAGTTCGTGAATTTGACACCAGACCCTGGATAGTCTCATGATTAGTTATTTGGTTAGAGGCCCGACTTGGTTATTCATTTATTATTTTATTTGTGGAATTATGCAATGGAAGTAATAAAGCTTAGATTATTGTGAATTGTTTTGTTATGGTTGAATGCATTTTAATGGAAATTAACTAAGTAAGTTCTAACATTGGCCTGCCTAGCAAGTGTTGTTAGGCGCCATCACGATCCCGAGGGTTGGGAATTTGGGTCGTGACAAGTTGGTATCAGCTCTAGGTTGCTTAGGTCTCACAATTCACGAACAAGCTTAATCGTGTCTGAAGGATCGGTACGGAGACGTCTATACTTATCTCTTAGAGGCTATCAAGTTAGGAACAAACTCCATTTTTATTCTCTTCTACTCTATCGTGCGGTTCTTGTTACCTCCAATACTGATAGAACTCTTCTATTTCCTTGTAAGTGGCGGGAATACGTGCTTTTCTTCCACGGACCGACAGATCGGGTTCTCTCACAACACTAGTCCTAAACCACAAATGATGCAAGAAAACTTCCACTCATGCCACGTGGAAACTCAAGTAGAAAACAAAACTCAAGGCCTAATTGGGATCAGTGAATCTCAAAAGGGAACCACATATAACCTGAGAAACTATTTTGTGAATATAAGATCAAGAATTCATACGGGATATTGTGTGATAATAGTCCCTACTTCAACCACTTCTTTTCATTCAAAACAAACCAGAGGTCAGTACGGAAGTAAATCATGTTGGCACCAAACAAGCCACAAAGTCAGCCTAATGGCACAACCTCAATTTAAACCTTCCATTCCTTCTAAATTAACAAAATTATACCCACACTACAAGATCAATTCTCTAAAAGAAAGCCACGAATCTATCTATCATCAAGGAGAGGTAAAGCTAAGAGAAAAGATCAACTATGATCAAGGATATCACCGCTCAAAATAAAACATACGCTGCATAATTTCAACATAACCATCCACACGAGAACCAGACAGTGTCACATAACAGAAATTTAATAAATAACATGATAAACGGAATACCAATTCATCTAAAAGATAAAACACAAACTAAGTTGTGACAGGAACACAAGGACTATATCCCAACACCAATCTACAAGAAAGTAAAGAAATTTACATCCCAAATCATAATTATTCAAAGAGGCCACCTAAACCTGGAATCTAACAAGTAAAGTGAAAATGATGAATGCTTCCCCCCTGAATACTGCATCATGTACTCCCCTCGCTGTCAGAATCTGTCACCCTCTCCTCTCTCTCCTCATCGGACCAGGGAGCTGGAACGTCATCCTCTTCCTCTGACTCAGTCGAAGGCAATGGCTCCCGAGGATTCAACACCTTAAACAACCTCTTTACACCCTTCCACATGCGAATGAAGAACTTGTCTCTCTTCTTCTTCCTCTTCTTCATCCGGGCGTGTGCACCTTCCATCTTGGCATGAGAAGTACTCAAGCCACCATGCGTCATGGACAAACTAGCGTACGCCTTCTCCAGCTGCATCAAATGAGCCCCCTGTTTCTTCTGGTCCTCAAGGTATTTCTTGAAGTCTTTCTGTGAAATATATGCAGAGGGCCCTTCTGATTTTTCCCCCGATCCCTGTGGAAGTCGAGATACCAGCTCGCGAACCTGCCTTATCTCCTCAGAAAGCACCGCAAATGGGCCACCAGTGGTGGGAGAAGGTTGACTAACCTGCTCAGCCTGAGGAGCCAATCCCACTTTTCTCTTCTTTCTTTTACAGCTCCGCCCTCTCCTCTCTTCTTCAAGGGGTGGATAGGCTTACCGGGATTTACCTAGTTGTCCCCTGGATCCTCCTCCACCCCAGCCACCTGGAACAACTCAGTAATAAGAGATGGGAATACAAGTGACGTACCACCCAGGCGAAGGTACTCCTTTAACTTACTGACGACGATTTCGCTAACTTGAGTGGAGTGTCGTCAATGATACAAGCTACTATCAGGGCTCTCAGTATAGGCACATTCCAGATGTTGGACGCTGGAGAGACACGGCTGCACACAATAACTAGCCATATCTTGGCTTCGGCGGTGAACTCTTGGGAGGTGATTGATTTCTTATCCAATTCCCAAGGAACATCCACACCCGGGCATATCTTGTAAGCCAATAAATTCCCTGGAAGATTATCCTTCTCTCGAAATGGATCCATGTCGTGGTCAGGGAGGTGGTAGATGTTGTTCACAACTTCTTCCCTGAAATGTACCATCTTTCCTCGAATCCTCATCTTCATCTTTTTCATGTTTATGGCAGGTAGATTCGCATATAACTACCTCACCCACTGCTCATTTTCCCTACAAGGCGGAGGGAAACAAATCTAGCCCATAGCAACAAGCTTCCAGTAGAACTAAGGCAGACATTGATCAACCTTGTCCATCTCTATTCCACTCTCTGGGAGCAGCTTCTTTGTGATTATCTCATTGTAATACCGTTCCTGGCACCCTCATGATAAGAATCTATGTTGGTCGTAGTTTTCCTCAAGTTCCATGGGACTCCCGGGCAAGGATTCAGTGGAGTCGGAACTCATCTTCAATATATGAGCCTGCAAAATAAATCATTGAAATGAAAATGGAGTATAGCTATGAAATATGTTGCAAAATGGATCTTGGATATCAAAAGGGTGATTGTACAGTTGAAACCATACTTTAAAAAAAATTCAAAAATTTCAAAATATGCAAATGCTCCCTCTCGGATGTCGCATTTGCGAAATTTTCTTCGCAAATGCGAAGCCCTCAGTTTCCCCTCAGAAGTCGCATTTGCGACTATTTCTTCGCAAATGCGAAGTGGCTATGGATCGCAATTGCGAGCCATCCTTCGCAATTGCGAAGTCCCCTGAAACAGCCAGAGTTTGCAAATGCGAACCCGTCGTCCCCAACCCTAGAACAGTTCCTAATCTGGAAATTGCTTCCATGAAATCACTTCTAACAACCCCCAATACACCCCAAATGGTCTTTACACATGCAATCATGCACTAAACATCACATACAACCACAAAAATGCAAAGAAATTCTGAAATCTAGACCCAAAATGTTACCCATGTTTTTAAACATCAATGACACTCAGATTTTTCTCAAATTTCCAACCCATTGTTGGACTAACGCTCTCAACCAACCTCAACCTGAAAATGACAACATGAAATTTGAGTTTTCTAGTGTTTGTGCACAGAAAAACAAAAACACACTTCAAGCCCTAGGTTTTGGGAAAATAATGGAAAAAGAAGAAGGAGAGGAAGAAGAAAATGCAAGGATTTAGCAATTTTACCTGATTGTTGCACTTGAAAGTGAGAAATTGAGAGTTGGAAGGTTTGGAAGAACTAAATCGTCTTGTTCCTCGAGTCCCAAACTAAAATTTTCAGTTTTGTACAAATGAACCGTCAAAACCCCTTTTAAGCCTCAGGTGTCTCAATTGCGACACACAGTTCGCAAATGCGAACCCCTCCCCAAAAATACCCAGTTCGCAAATGCGAACCAGAGTTCGCAAATGCGAACTCCATTTAAAAAAAATGTTTTCTTTATAATAATAATAATAATAATAATAATAATAATAATAATAATAATAATAATAATAATAATAATAATAATAATAATAATAATAATAATAATAATAATAATAATAATAATAATAATAATAATAATAATAATAATAATAATAATAATAATAATAATAATAATAATAATAATAATAATAATAATAATAATGATGATGATGATGATGATGATGATGATGATGATAATAATAATAATAATAATAATAATAATAATGATGATAATGATGACAAGGATAACAATAATAATAAAAGTATAAGGAAATAATGATAAAATAATCCTTACACTAAACAATTCCAATGGTTAGAACGACTAACAATTTGAGAAATTATGGGTCGCTACCACCAAGCACCACATTTAACGACATTGCATGACATAAATTAATTTTACCAATTGTCTCGTCGCTTGAGAAATAGAAAATTGGCCACCTAATTTGGAATCAAGCTTATAATCATGAACGGTGAGAATGATAGGTTGATGATCAAGCCGAACTCTAACTTCTTTGCTATGCACTTCTCGGTTTCATGGGAGGAATTTTAATTGCCCTATTATTCTTTTCAAATTGTAAATGGTGTGACTTTTGTTCCTCCTCACCGTAATCTCTTTTGACTCGTATAGTTTGATTTTCATATCTCCACACAGGGCCGATGTCGATAAATACTTAGAGCGTGACAAGTTGGTATGACGTTGTAATTTTCCAATAACTTCAACAACCTCATTTCTGATTAGGATCCTTTTTTCAAGAGTAAGTACTGAAGACTGCAAGGGTCTGTGAAAACCTTACCCGGCACACCGTAGAGATAGTGCCTCCAAATCTTTGATGCATGCACATTGGCTGTCAAAACTTCAAGATTTGATTCTTCCCGGAATTTTGGTATCCTTTATTTTCCCCGGACTAGAATCAAGTTCAACCATATTTTTAATTTCACCGGCTGACTCTAAGTCCTCATTTTCTTGGTATCACAAATACTCGTGGAGCCGGTTGGCGGATGTTCGATTATTAAATTCCTCAAAGCAAAATTCACATTTTCCTCGGCATGGACTCTTTATGACCTTCTTTCACATTTTCAAATGATGGATATAATGATCCTCAATCGACGATTTCTAAGCTATATTTCAATATTTTTCCAACGGGTGAATAACACCCTCTTCATTATTGTTTTCCAAAAATAAAGGAATTTTTCTTCAATGTGGATGTAGTAGAGAGATAAGTCATTGAGACAACTACTTGGGAGTCCGAGACAAATAGGCGGAGTAGTTAAGTCCAAAAATTAACTACCAAACCAAGTATTTTCCTATGTCCGTTCGAGGACGAACGTTTGTTTAAGAGGGGGAGATTGTGATGACCCAAAGGGTCATCTTATTAATTAAGACTCCATTCCAGGCTCCTAAGCCTTCAAAAGACTAATTTTAATTTTTTCAATTTGCGTGCGCAGTACGGGCGTGAATCCGAAATGCTTTTATGTGAAAATACGAGAAATAGAAATTTCTAGAGTTAAAATTTTGTTTTAGTTGACTTTGGTCAACATTTTGAGTAAACGGACTCGAATCTATGTTTTGATGATCCCCGGAGGTCCGCAGTAAAATATGGGACTTATGCGTATGCCTGGAATTGAATTCCAAGGTCCCTAAACAATTTTTGAAGAAATTCGGTCTACTAGTTAGTTCAAGAAATAAAGAAATAAAATAATATGTGAAATTTATGATATCGGGCACGTATTTTGGTTCTGTAGCCCCGAAGAAAGTTCGTTATGTTATGTAAGTCCTATATGTCAAGTTTCATGAGAATCAGAGTTGATTTGATGTAATACGGACATCCGGTTGAAAGTTAGAAAAAGTAAGTGTTCTTGAGAAAATCATGAGTTTTGAGGTTAAATACGTAGATTTGATGCTATGTTGATGATTTCATCGTGCGAGCAAGTCCGTATGATATTTTTAGACTTGTGTGCATGTTTGGTTTGAAGTCCAGAGGGCTTAAGTGAGTTTCAGATAAGATTAGGCTATGTTGCGCTTGTTTTTTATGCTTCATTGTCGTTTCTTCAGGCATAAAATGACACCAGACTAAGAAAATGAACTCCAAATTTAGTTTTTATTGAACCATTAGATCCGTATCGAAATTACGGAGCCATAGGAAAAATAATCATTGAATTTGGACATCGTATGAAGAAGTTATGCCCTTTTAGTGTCGAAAAACAACTGCTGGTGCCGGATGTCGCAAATGCGAACTCCGGGTCGCAAATGCAACATCCACAGCTTATTAAATGAGATTTTTGACGGGATTTTTATCCATTCTTCAATTCGCTCAAACCCTAAACCTCCATAGGCAATTTTTCAAAGACCCGAACTTCTCGAAATCATTGGTAAGTGATCTTTAACTAATTCCTTTCATTACTTAACAACTTTTAACAAGATTTCAACCAAAAATCTAGAGTTTCCATGATAAAAATTGGGTTTTTTGGGTAGAACTTAGGAATTTCAAAATTTGGGGAATTGGACCTCGAATTGAGGTCGGATTCCAATACCAATTGCATATTCGTGCTCAGGGGAGACTGGGTAAACGGGTTTTGGTCCGAACCTTGAGTTTAGACCAAGTGGGTCCGGAGTTGATTTTTTAATTTGAATAAGAAAACATAGGAGAACCATTGTTTTTCAATAAAGTTGATTCCTTTAGGCAATGATTTATAACATTGAACCAATTGTGATTAGATTCGAGCGGATAAGCAAATTCTAAAGGAAAGGCAGTGCTAGAACAATGAATTGCTTGTGAGATCGAGGTAAGTGATTGGTTTAACCTTGACTTGAGGGAATAAGAATCCCCACTTATTTGCTATGTGAATTGAATGTGTGTGGTGTATAGGTGAGGTGACGAGTATCTATGCACCACCAAATTCTCTGTTAAACATGATCCTTGTTCCGTTTCCAACTTAATTGATTCCGGTATTGATTGTTCTATGCCCATTATTGTTTCTATGGCTACTTGGCCTTATTATTTTGTTGTTGAAAATTGTTGTGGTTATTTTGGAAAAGTATCGGTGGTTTGTTTGGTTTCCTTGTGATACAGAAGGGTGGTGCAGTTTGACATTGTGTTTACGAGATGTATATAATTATGTGCTTGTTGGTTTCAATTTTTGGTGATAAAATTGATGAGTTTTGAAGAGTACGGTTTTCTGTTTGCATTTGTTGAAATAAAAGTGTTGTGAAAGGCTTGGCCTGAATTGCGAAAGTTTTTTTATTTATGAATAAACAAAATTGACTGTGATAAGGGGGCGAAATTGATTGTGATATGTGTCACACCCCAAAATCGAGGGATGGGACCGGCGCCTAACCGGATGAACACGGCCAAGCGGACCTGGATTTCCTTTCCTACCCAATTCATTACCCCGTGATCATAATGTACATTTTATAAGTGAAGCAGCAAAATAGAATCAAAACACGCTTTTACAATATAAGTCCATTTTTCCCTTTTAGTGCTTCAACATTTAATAACTCCAAAACACATAAACTAGGTACAACATTCTCGACACGGAACCACGAGTACGAGTAAATAATACGACTACTACCCAAAACATATATACAACCCACAAAGTGTCTACGGAGCCTCTAAGAGTACGAACAGTATACATAGACTTGACGGCGACAATGCCCCATCTATACCTCAAAAGAAGACGACATATACAAAATGAGCCAACATGAACTACACACGGCCTCGAGAAGAAGTGGGGCTCACCAAGACTGCTGAGAAGATGGAGGGAAGGCACCACTATCGGCGATCGGAGCTACCTGCTATGGAACCACTTACATCCATATAAAAGATGTAGTGCCCCCGGCAAAAGGGACGCTAGTACCATTGAATAGTACTAGTATGTATGAAAAAACCTACTCCAGATAGGATAAACATCAACAGTCAACACAAATAGAGGCATCATACAACAATACACCGAAGCAAGGAAAAACACAACAAGAGTTACCATATCCCTCATCCCGTTTTGCCATCTTTTTGTTAATGTACTTTTAAGTTCCATATTGTTATTATTATTACTGATCCACCGTATCGTTGTCACACGGTGTCCGATCTCTGCCCTATCGGCTAAGCCATCCTAGGTGAGGTCCGAATTTCAATCACATCTTATATAACCACCGTGGCTTGTTCTCACGGAGTCCGATCTCTGCCTGAATCGGCTAGGCTAACACCGTGGCTCGTGCACTGCACACGGAGTCTGATCTCTGCCCGATCGGCTAAGACATATCAACTGAAACAGTGAGGAAAATAATCATTATCATATCACAACATCAAGTCATCCATGTGTACGACATGGAGTCCGAGCCCAGCCAGATCGGATAGGCCTTCTCACCCCTAGGACATTCTCCTGGTACAATTATGGATATTTTAGATCACTTACATCATTTTTAACCTTTTTTATCCCCAACACACATTGTTCTTTGATTCATCTTTCATTTCATTAGAATCCTTTGATTCACATTTCACAACAATTCATCCTTTAATCCATATTCCATAACCATCCAATCCATTAATTCATGTTTCACAATTTCCCAATCCATTGTTTCGTGTTTCATAACAGTTCCACCTCATGTTTTACATTTCACATCATTACCATATCTTTACTCAGATTCCATAACAATCCACCCTTTACATTTTTCACACCCATCATATAATAGGAGCACGCACACAATAAGGAAAAACATGATGATAACCATTTATACATTCCACTAGCAAGACATCATGGTGGTAGCACATAGCAACACGAAAACAAGAATTACTCAATTAAGCACATAGAGCACATAATTTCCATAGAAGGTCAATAAGAGAGTCATACCCGGAAATTGACCACAACGGATTTATCCTATGAGGATTAGAGTTAGCCATACATACCTCGAGTTGGAATTTCTCCTTAATTTCAATCCCAAATCACCGGACCTTCTAACGCCTTCAATCTAATTTAAAATGTGACACATTCACACTTAGAGTTAGGAATCTTGAACTCATTTGGGCATTTTATAAAATACTATGTGATCCTTTATATTAACTAACCCCTTTTTAGTGAAAGATTGCCCTAGCCTACTTCCCTTTTCTAGATTATGATAGATTATTCACATGCATGCAAGGTTTTAACTTTCCTCTTCAAGATCCAACCTATGTGTGTTCTATTCTAACTAAAATTTGAGAATTTGGGGAAATGAGGTGAAGACTTACTTCTTATGGTGAAGAAGATGATGGCTACTCGATTAATTCCAGGCCTGAGTAGAGATGGAGGACCAATTTGGGGGAAGATGAGGACTTCTCTCACTAGAACCCACTCTTACTTCTCTCCATTTTAATCAGATAATCATTAAAAATGAAGGGGAGGGGTGTTTTATTAAACTGGGGCCGGGTTTTAAAATTAGAAATTAGAATCCCCAAAGCATGTATGCGGTTAGGAATTCGATCGCATTCCTGTTATGCGGTCCGCATACCTGTCGCATAAGTGGCCCTCAGCTGGGCCAAAAAGAGAAGCAGACTGCCCAGGTATGCGACCACTATGCGGTCCGCATACCTATTATGCGATCGCATAGTACGTCGTATAACTCCCTCCGCAACACTCAAGGTGCAAGGATGCAACAACTATGTGGCCTGCATTCGTGAAATGCGATCGCATTCTGGGCCGCATAGCTGTTCTCAAAATGGATAGCAAATTGTCCAAGTATGCGACCACTATGCGGTCCGCATACTTGATCTGCGATCGCATAGTGGACCGCAGACCTCCACAAATCTGGAAAATTATACCATTTAAGTCCTGAGGTACTTTTTACTCCAAAAGGGTGAGTTTTAAAAATTACTACTGTTATAACAACATGGGGACGTATCCGGGCATCGCCTTTAGTTAAGAAAATTTACGGGTCTTTACAATATGGGCAAAATTGATTGTGATATGGGCGAAAATGATTGTGATATGGGCAAAATTGATTGTGATATGAGCAAAATTGATTTTTGATAAGGGTGGACACTCATGTTTTACTGGTTTTTTTGAAACTCAAGGATTTCAAACTTACAGATTTGAAAACTTACTGTTTTACTCTACTATTTTTCGTATTTCGTATTTACTTCTATTTTAAAAGTCAAAACCTTGGAAGTGCTGGAAACTTATGTGAGATCTTGGTTATAGCTGAGGCCTGAAATAGGCGACTGAGTTATTGTATTTATTATTGCAGTTCATCCTTCTTGTTTGTGTGTAGAATTGTTTTCTTTCTTTATTATATGTATTATTACATGCTAAGTTATAATTGCGTTGCCTTAGCCTCATCACTACTTCGTCGAAGTTAGGCTCGAAACTTACTCAGTACATGGGGTCGGTTGTACTGATACTACATTCTGCACTCTTTTGTGAAGTTCCAGGCACTGGTCAGAGTTAGGAGATTTTAGTAGCTGATGTCATTGCTCGGAGACACGAGGTAGATCTTCTAGCGTCCGCAGATTCCTGGAGTCATCACTTATTTTCGGACATTGTTTTACTTCTTTCAAAACAGATATACAATTCCTTCAGCCCATTATTTGTAGCATTCTTAGTAGTTCGTGAATTGTGACATCAGACCCTCGGATAGTCTCATGATTAGTTATTTGGCTAGAGGCCCGACTTGGTTATTCATTTATTATTTTATTTGTGTAATTATGCAATGGCAGTAATAAAGCTTAGTTTATTGTGAATTGTTTTGTTGTGGTTGAATGCATTTCAATGGAAATTAACTAAGTAAATTCTAAGATTGGCTTGCCTAGCAAGTCTAGTATTAGGCGCCATCACGATCCCGAGGGTTGGGAATTTGAGTCGTGACAAACATATTAACCCGGCTAGGTTTGGCCATGATGCATACACAACTATAATAATAGTAAGGTTACTATGGGGGTCTAGACGGGTACCCTCAAGCGGACAACTTGAGGGGGAAAGGCACGGAACCATCGACTGAACCGCTGATCGACTAGTTTTAACGCAAATAAGCCTTTTCGAATTTAAAGGGTGATATATCATAAGAGCGCAACCACTCATCAAACGTTGCTATAGGATTGTTTAGGCACGAGTGCAATAGATGATGTTGAGCATGATTTATGCAGCAATAAATAGCATGTTGTCACGTATTTGCACGTTAGGAAAGCGATAAATACAACATTTATAATTGAAAGACAGTTAAGAAGGAAAACAAAGAAACAAGTCAGTTTCGTATTGAGGAAATAAATACTTGAAAATAAACAGTTAAGTTCACATAAAAGGGAAAGGGAAAGGGTGCAGGTATTAACAAAGTAAGGCACGCTCAGACTAATTACAAAGCAATTTGTTATGGTAAAAGCCTAAAATCCCCAGCAGAGTCACCATGTTGTCGCGCCCCTCGTTTTTCCTCGCGGAGTCCGAGTTTCGACATTTTTGGGACAACTTGTTTCCTTTTGGGAAAGGGGTACAAGAAGTTGAAGAGTCGCCACCTAACGGATTAAGGTGCGTTAGGGCACCTATTGCAAGT
The DNA here is from genome assembly GCA_005239495.1 of Nicotiana undulata. Classification (NCBI taxonomy): domain Eukaryota; kingdom Viridiplantae; phylum Streptophyta; class Magnoliopsida; order Solanales; family Solanaceae; genus Nicotiana; species Nicotiana undulata. The sequence goes on along the minus strand of ML298616.1, from coordinate 69,181 downwards.
AACTCATGAAACCGGTTTGTGTTTCCAGAGATTGGGTAAGGGCTTGAAATTACCTTGAGGGGAAGGTGTTAGGCACCCCTCGAGGTCCACAACGGTGGGTCCCGGCCAAACTTACTTTGTGAATTAGTCATTTAGTAGACAAGCAGTCTAAGCACCCATATGTAAATAGGATAAAGAAGTTTTAACAGATAAGCAGTCTAAGTACACATATGTAAATAGGATAGGGGAAGTCCTAGGTTGTTTAGCCTATAGGATCACATCTGTACAATACCCGGTAATCCCTCCTCAACTAGAGGGGCTACGCGTGGTATTAGCGCATATGTCATCATATCCTTTTACTACCCAATTACCCTCTCCTTAACGGTTATATAAGCGATTTTAAATTAGACGGACTCTAAGCGTGCATTACCCGTCCCTTCCTTGTAGTCCCGGAGCTGTTAAGGACCTCTAACTTTAGGAAGTTCGAAAAAGGGAAAATCTAAGTGACAACAAAGAACATATTGGACTGTCAAGTATTAAAACAATTAGGGGGGGGTCATGTTTACCTCCACACATAAGCAGATAATTAGCACGTCTGAAACACAGATTTTAGAGAATTTTAGAAGGTCCTAGAACAGGAAATCTGGGTGAGCATAACAAGCAGAGGATATGCAGTATTGTTTTAAAACGAAGAGACATAAACCTAATCAGTTTGCCTACTGATTTTAGTACCTGTTGAATCTGGGCAGTCACGAATAAGCAAAGCACAATTTTACAGTTTTATAAGACCTTAATTACCTAAGGCTTGCCTAGGCGTTGGTTTGTAATACCCTATAAACATGCAATCAGAATTCTGGGAATTAGGTAAAACAACTTGAAATTATTAAGTCCTATAGGCATGCTGGTCTAGGTGTTGAATGTTACAAAAGTTGATTTCATGCATGTTTATACTAGAACGTGGTGTCTATGTGTTGGGGCTATTTTTTTTAAAACATCTTTATAGACAAGACAATTATTTATTTAGGCGACATAGACACTAATTAAAGCAAATGAAAATACAGTCCTAAAGCAAGATTTTTAATGCACATAGAGAATGGTCAGTTTATTAGGCAGGATTACAACAGTACCTTAATGACATGATTTCTAGGTGATTATGACTTATGCAGAAGCATAATTTCGTGATAATGAAGTAATGAGCTTATAACGTATTTTGTAATATGCAAAATAGTAAACATGATTATCCTAAGGCAGGATTTCTAATACAAATAACACAACATAAACCTAAAGCATGATTTCTACCCAGTTTCCCCACAAAAAACCATAGAAGAATCTCTCCCCTTTTTACTAATTTCCCCAATAGCTGTTTACAAAAATTATTATTACAGACCATAGATGAATGAATTACATAAATGTAAGCTATACTATAGGGAGCCTGAATTAGGCCCAAAGTAAACCTAAGAATGCCAGGCTTTCAAAACAGTCTCAGATGCCAAGAGTGTCATAGCCAATAGTGTGTCCAGGTGTGTCAAAGTTCCCTAAGGACCCCAGGGATCCCGGGAAATGCTCACACCAAGACCCTTTCTTAAGTAGAGAAATGGTTATGTGCAGTGTGGAAGGGCCAGTCCCAGTAAGCCAGAGTTCAGAGGAATCTCATGGATTCCTAGGCAGTACACACACTGAAGGGGAAGAACTTAATAATCTAAGAGTAGAAGTGAGAGTGCTTGACATAGCTTTGAAAGAATAGTGTAAAGATAACAGTTTTAGGAGTGAAAATGTTTTCAGGAATAGAAACTGTTTTAAGAAAATGCTAGGAGGGAAAAACAATTTTTGAAATCAATTCTGAGAAGAGCTAAGATTCAACAAACAATCACACAGACATAGAGTGCCCGGGCTCACAACCTTTTAACAAGCAGTTTTGCAAACAGGGGTCAGAGGGTTGGGAACATGAAGAGAACACATAAGGAACACATGAACAAGGTACACGGGGGAGCATATGGGATAATAGATGCACAGAACAACTAGGAGTCTACTGATTCAGAGACTTAACAGGTCAGTCATGGTAATAGGCAATAGAGACAGAGCATGGGAATGGCCATGTTGAAGACAAGAGTGCATTACACATGATTTGTCATACCAATTAGGATCAATTAAATACATTAAGAGTCTAAGACACTAACATGAGTATACTAGTTAAGGGGAGTAAACAGGAACTAACAAACATGCTGGCCAAGTACCAAAAAAGACAAGTGAGATCTAGGCATGCTTAATTAAACTCTTGAATATGATAGGGTAAAACATGTTGGGTAAAGCAGTAAACAGGAAGACAATTAAATACATAGCCAATTGAACTAGTGCAGGAATAGGCATGGATTTACCGACATGGAACACATAAAGTTGTGATTCAGAATTGAACTAGAGACATACTAGTTAAGGAAGCAAAGTGTAGAATGTAAAGCAAGTAGAGTTCCACTGTCTAGCCTTGGCTTTCAGCCGGCTAGACCAATGGTTAGCACAAGTAGCAGAGAGAGAAAAGAGAGTTTAAATGTGTGTGTGTATTCTGAACTAATTGTTCGTGTGTTATGAGGTGAAATAAGTGTGTATATATAGAACTTTTAGGGTTTGAATATTCTCGCAAAAATCAGTCAAAACGATTAAGAAAAAAATAACTAAACATTGAGAACTCAGAAAGATCTTTGAAAAATCGTAAGATGAATGATAAAAAGTCGGAACAGTCGATTAAATCAGAATATTTTAAAAGGAAAACATGTAATAATGCTCGATTCATCCCAGATCTATACAAATTTGAGAAGGATCGATAGTAATAGACTAGGGTTTTCAGTAAAGTAGTAGAGATGAGAGAATATGTCAAGAATCCATAGATACATAACACAACAAGAAGAAGTTCTTACTCACAGACGGAAAACGGCCTAAGACCGGCTGATAACAAAGTTTCAAACCAGAACCAGTTGTGTTCCTTGAGATATTCTCAAGGATCCATGAAATCAAAGAACCATGGCGTGTGGAAGACCAGGTCTGGCCGGAGAAGGTATTAGAGAACCATATGGATGAGATATACGCCGGTGACGACGATTAGGATTAGGGTTGGGTAGAGAGAGTTGAGAGAAGAGGGGGGTGATGACGGCGGGTGAGGGAGAGAATGAGAGGGTTTGGGGGGTTAGGTTTAATTATGGAAGGGGATTTGTGGACCATTGATCAAAATGATAACCGACCACGATTGAATGGGCAATTGGGTCGGGCAGGTGCATCTTTGGGCCTAAGGGGATTTGGGCTAATTTTTAAATTTGGGCTGGTCTTTTTGGTTAGGTCTAAAAACAAAAGGGGCTATTTATTAAATACCCATATATATTTGTCACGGCCCAAATCCTAATTCAGATCGCGATGGCGCCCAACATCGGGGATTAGGCAAGCTGATACGGATTACACTAGGTGTCACCCTTCCCGTTTAGTTCAAACAAGGTCAATTACCCGTTTTAAAGCAATTAACATGTTATTAACCTGATGCGATATTGGAAACATAACGAAAGCCAGGCTAAGATAAACAGATACATCGATAAACATTCAAATACCCAAACATACGCTAAGTATGTACCAGGAACTAGTGTCACGAGTGTCACGGGCAACTATGGAATATACAATAACCCAAAATATATATACAAAGCCTCAGTCTAGATAAATAGACAGAGAAACAAGACCAAAGAAACTCCAGGGTGCTGCCAGGAGGTCGCCAGGAAGGACAGCTCACCGTGAAGTATAAACACTAGGTCAATATCTAGCACCGGACTGATAATCGGACGTACCAACCTCCGGACATGTACAGTCAAGTACAGAAGAAAAGAAAGTGCAGCATGAGTACATACATAAATATGTACCCAGTGAGTATCCCGTCTAATCTCGAAGAAGTAGTGACGAGAAGTCGACTCGATACTCACTAAGGTCCAACAGTAATAAAGTAAGCAGGATGTAAGGAAAACAGTAGGTTTGTAAGACAAATAACCATGTACATCGACATTAGGCATCAAATAACAATTCAAAACCAAACAAGGTTGGCATTCGTCGTGGCGTACAGCCCGCTCCCATATGGTACTCACTCTCATCGCTCCGCCGTGGCGTACGACCCGATCCCATCCTGTAATCTTCGATGTGGCGTACGGCCCGATCCCACCTTGTAGTCTTCGTCGTGGCATACAGACCGATCCCATAATATACATCTCTCATCACTCTGCCGTGGCGTACGGCCCAATCCCATAATATAATCTCTTATCAATCTGCCGCGGCGTACGACCCGATCCCATGATATAATCTCTCGTCACTCTACCGTGGCGTACGACCTGATCCCATCCCGTAATTCTCTTATCACAATTTAATCAAGCCAAGTATCATAGCATTTAGATAAAACAATACCAATCACGCAAGTGCACAAATCATATTTATGTTCTAACAGGAAAAAAACAATGAACATGCTGTGTTCTAACTACCCGGACGAAGCAACAATAGCCACTACGTATGGACTCTCGTCATTCGGTGTGTACGTAGCCCCCAAAAAAGTTCACATAGAAATCAAGGTTTCCTAGAGGGACAATTCCCTCTTACAAGGTTATAAAGGAGACTCACCTCGACGAAGCACTCCTCGGACCAAAGACCGGACCAAGAATGCGCCCAATGCTCCGAAACTACCCTCGACAGCTCACAACTAGCTAAACATAGCATAATTGAATCAATTTATGCTCCAAGAATAAGAATTAACAAGAAATTCCAAAATATAGTATTCTTGAAGGTTTTTGAAATTTTGACCCCGGGCCCGCGCGTTCGGATTTCTTAAAATTCTCGAAGGAATGAATTACCTGAAGCCTAAGGGTCGTAATTACCTAATTTATTTAGGAATTCATGGCTAAAAGGGGATAAATCACTAATTATCAAAGCCCTAGGAACATCTACCAAATTTTTCCCATGATTTTGATATTTTTAAGAATAAAATTAGTTGAATTCCATGAAAAATTGATAATTTGAGAAGAAGTCACTCACCTTAGATGATAGTGGCTTTGGACAGCCTTTTCCCCTAGCTCTAAGATGCTTCAATGGAGTTTGGAAATTGGAAATGAGGAAGAAAGCCTGTAACTGGGCATTTAAATACTGCCCAAGAAAACCTTCACTGCGATCGCGGCATCAGGCCTGCGATCACGGAGAACTAATAACCCTGGCCCTCGAGAAGCACTATGTGATCGCATAGATGGGGCATGCGATCGCCGAGGGTGGGGAGGTAGTCTTATGCGATCGCAGGAGTGAGGTCTGCGACCGCAGAGAGGAACATGCAGTAGGGGGGGTAGGTGACTTGTGCGATCGCAGGAGTGAGTCCGCGGCCGCAGAGGGTTGGGGAGGGGACCATATGCGATCACGGAGTGATGTCTGCGATCGCAGAGAACATTGGATGGCCCAGCATAATTACTTCTCTGCGATCGCATCTTTGCTTCTGTGATCGCAGAGAAGGAAACCAGACAGAAAATTTCTGGTTTTTCTAATTTAGCTCCCGGGGGTCTAAAACACCCCCGAGCCCCCCGGGACCCCGTCCAAAAGCACCGGCAAGTCTGTATTCATGATACAGACTCGCTCGAACTTCCGGAACATGAAAAAGAACAACGGAACGCAAAATTCAACCCCAAAACCAAATTAATCAAACTTAAGAACTTTGAAATTTTAGAATTTATTACATTGCGCCGAACGGGTCTATACTACTCGGAATGACCCCAAATTTTGCAGACAGATCATAATGCCGGCCTTGGAATTCCATTCCGACTTCGATAGCATGAAGTCCCGTTCCAGGCCAAATTCTAAACTTAAGGAAATCCTGATTTCCATTTCGGGCGCCGAAACGCTCTCGGGTCATCAGAAACCCGAGCCGAACATACGCCCAAGTCCGAAATCACTGTACGGAGCTACTAGAGCTGTCAGAACTCGATTCCGAGGTCGTTTTCTTAAAATGTTGACCGAAGTTAAACTTGGCCAAAAAGGCCAGCCTTAAGGAACCAAGTGTTCCTAAACCATCCAATTCATTCCCAAATCCCGAACCACCCGCTCCCGTGAGTCATAAAGCACGAATAGCCGCTATGGAAGGTTTCATTTAAGGAAACGGGGCCCTAATACGCAAACCGACTGGCTGGGTCGTTACATTCTCCACCTCTTAAACAAACGTTCGTCCTCGAACGGGACTAGAATCGTACCTGGAGTGCTGAATCGATGTGGATATCTGCTCCGCATGTCCTGCTCGGACTCCCAAGTCGCCTCCTCAACTGGTTGGCCCCTCCACGGACCTTAACGCAGAAACTGTCTTATACCTCAACTGGCGGTCCTGCCTATCAATAATGGCAACTGGCTCCTCCTCGAGCCCAACTTCTCATCTAACGTGATAGTGTTATAATCAACCACATGCGAGAAGTCGGCGTGATACCTCTGAAGCATGGATACGTGAAATACTGGGTGAACTCCTGATAAGGTTGGAGGCAAAGCAAGCTCATAAGCAACCTCTCCAACCCGCTTCAACACCTCGAAAGGACCTATAAACCTGGGGCTCAGCTTGCCTTTCTTCCCAAATCTCATAATGCCCTTCATCGGCGAAACCTTCAACATAACCTTATCTCCCTCCATGAATGCTATATCACGTGCCCGCTGATCTGCGTAGCTCTTCTGCCTAAACTGTGTTGTACGGAGACTTTCCTGAATAATCTTCACCCTTTCCAAGGCATCTCTCACCAGATCTGTACCATATAGCTTGGCCTCGCCAGGCTCAAACCACCCAATCGGAGAACGACATCGCCGACCATATAAAGCCTCGAATGGAGCCATCTCGATGCTGGACTAATAACTATTATTGTATTCAAACTCCGCTAAAGGCAAGAACTGATTCCACTGACCACCGAAATCAATCACGCAGGCCCTGAGCATATCTTCCAGAATCTGAACTGTACGCTCTGACTGGCCATCAGTCTGAGGGTGAAATGCTGAACTGAGGTCTATCTGAGTACCCATCTCGCTGTGCAAGGCTCTCCAGAAGTGCGAAGTGAACTTAGGACCCCGGTCTGAAATGATAGACACCGGCACACCATGCAACCGGACTATCTCACGAAGGTAAATCCGAGCCAGCCTCTTTGTAGTGTAAGTAGTAGCCATAGGAATGAAATGCACCGATTTGGTCAATTTATCCAAAATGACCCAAACCGCGTCAACCTTCCGCAAAGTCCAAGGCAACCCAACCACGAAGTCCATAGTGATACGCTCCCATTTCAACTGAGGAATGGGCATCTGCTGAAACAAGACTCCTAGCCGCTGATGCTCGTACTTAACCTGCTGATAATTAAGACACCTAGCCACATGATGAACAATGTCCTTCTTCATCCGCCTCCACCAGTAGTGCTGCTTCAAATCACGATACATCTTTGTCACTCCTGGATGAATAGAATACCGAGAACTGTGCGCCTCTGCTAGAATCCTCTCCCTCAGGCCGTCAACATCAGGAACACACGATCGACCCTGGAGTCGCAGAACACCATCCTCGCTTAAGGTAATCTCCTTGGCCCTGCCCTGGACCACCGTATCCCTAAGCTCTGCTAGGCATGGATCATCAAACTGTCGAGCCTTGATCTCTCCCAATAATGAAGACTGAGCAACCATATGAGCCAAAACTCGACGAGACTCTGAAAGGTCCAATCTCACTAATCGATTGGCCAAGGACTGAATGTCCAAGGCTAAAGGTCTCTCCTCAACTGCAATGTAGGCCAAACTACCCATACTAGCTACCCGCCTTCTCAAAGCATCTGCCACTACATTTGCCTTGCCCGGGTGATACAGAATAGTGAGATCATAGTCTTTCAACGACTCAAGCCACCTCCGCTGCCTCAAATTAAGGTCCTTCTGCTTAAGAAAGTACTGCAGGTTGCGGTGGTCCGTATAGACCTCACAAGATACACCATATAAGTAATGCCTCCATATCTTCAAAGCATGAACAATCGTCGCCAACTCCAAATCGTGCACAGTGTAATTCTTTTCATGAACCTTCAGCTTCCGCGAAGCATAAGCAATAACCCTGCCATCCTGCATCAACACACATCGCAGCCCGACGCGTGAAGCGTCACAGTACACTGTATACACTCCAGACTAAAAAGGCAATGATAAAACTGGTGCTGAAGTCAATGCTGATTTGAGCTTCTGAAAGTTCGCCTCACAATCGTCGGACCACTGAAATGGAGCATTCTTCTGAGTCAATCTAGTCAATGGAGCGGCCATAGAAGAGAATCCCTCAACGAAGCGACGGTAGGAACCTGCTAAACCTAGAAAGCTCCTGATCTCTGAAGCTGAAGTAGGACGTGGCCAACTCTGAACTGCCTCAATCTTCTGTGGATCAACCTTGATACCCTTACCGGACACCACATGCCCCAGAAGTTCCATAGACTCTAACCAAAAATCACACTTGGAGAACTTAGCATATAGCTTCTGTTCTCGCAAGGTCTGAAGCACAACTCTCAAATGCTGCTCGTGCTCTCCCAGGCTCCGTAAGTAGATCAATATATCATCAATGAAAACAATCATGAATGAATCAATATACGGCCTGAATACCCTATTCATCAAGTCCATGAAGGTTGTTGGGGCATTAGTCAAGCCAAAGGACATCACAAGAACTCATAATGGCCATATTTGGTGCGAAATGCAATCTTCGGGACATCAGAAGCCCGAATCTTCAACTGGTGATAACCTGACCTCAGTTCAATCTTAGAGAACACACGAGCACCCTGTAGCTGATCAAACAAATAATCAATGCGCGGCAGAAGATACTTGTTCTTGATGGTCACTTTATTCAACTGGCGGTAGTCAATACACATCCGCATAGACCCATCCTTCTTCTTCACAAATAGGACTGGAGCACCCCACGGCGACACACTTGGCCTAATAAATCCCTTGGCCAACAACTCCTCAAGCTGCTCCTTCAGTTCCTTTAGCTCCTTAGGAGCCATACGATAAAGAGGAATTGAAATAGGCTGAGTATCTGGAGCCAGATCAATGCAGAAATCTATATCTCGATATGGAGGCATGCCTGGAAGATCTGAAGAAAACATATCCGGAAACTCCCGAACGACAGGCACTGAATCAATGGCAGGAGACTTGATGGTGGTGTCCCGCACATAAGCAAGATAAGACAGACACCCTTTCTCGACCATATGCCGAGCTTTCATGAAGGAAATGACCCGACTGAAGGCACTAACTGAAGAACCCCTCAACTCTAACCTCGGCGACTCAGGCATGGCTAATGTAACTGTCTTGGCATGGCAATCCAAGATAGCATGATGAGGGGATAGGCAATCCATGCCCAAGATGACCTCGAAATCAACCATATCAAGCAACAACAGGTCGGCTCTGGTCTCAAACCCACAGAAAGTAATCACGCAAGACCGATAGACCCGGTCTACCAGGAGTCGATACATACAAGGGAGAACCCAAAGACTCACAAATAACATCCAGAGAATGGGCAAATAATGCTGAAACATATGAATATGTAGACCCTGGATCAAATAGCACTGAAGCCTCTCTACCACTGCGCCAGCCCTAGCTGGAATAACATAAAATCTGTATGGAGCACCCAAAGACTGAGCTCCCCCAGGACGAGCTGGAGCTGAACGACCCCCTCCTGACTGGCCTCCCCCTCTAGGACGACCCTGCCAACCTAACCTCCACCCCTAGGTGGTCGTGCTGCTGGTGCTGTAATCATAGGCTGCTGGCTCTGCTACACGGCCTTGCCCTGATACCTGGGACAAAACCTCCATGTGTGACCCAGATCCCCACACTCGAAGCAACCCCCTGGCACTACTGCTCTCTGCCCCGAAGAGGAGGAACCCTGAATAGATGAAGAGCGGTGTGAATCCTCTGGTAAAGCACTGATATAAGAACTGGAGAATCTCTGAGGGCTAGGATAACTGTTGGGTACACTCTGGATGGCTGGAGGATGATAAGAGCACTATGGCATGGCACTAAACTGAGGCCTCGCTGAAACACCCCTAAAGGCAACGGTGGTGCTGAATAGGAAGGCCTGCTGAATTGACTGCCTCCTATAGGAACCCTGCCTCTAGCTGGAGCACCTCTGAAATCACCTGTGAAGCTGGGTCTCTTGTCTTGCTGACCCTGCTCTCTACTCCTCGCACGGTAACCCTCGATACGTCGAGCTATCTCGACCACAAGTTGGTAGGGGGTACCCATCTCAACCTCTCTGGCCATGGAGGTCTTGATACCCGGATGTAAGCCTGCCACAAACCGTCGAACTCTCTAAGCATCCGTGGGCAATATCATAAGGGCATGGCGGGATAGCTCTGAAAACCTCGCCTCATAGTCTGTCACGGACATCTGCCCCCTCTCCGATATCTCGAACTGACCCCGAAGCTCCTCCCTCTCTGACGGTGGAATGTACCTATCCAGAAATAACTGAATAAACTGCTCCCATGTAACCGGTGGCGACCCTGCTAGCCTACTGAGAACATATGACTTCCACCAGCGGCGAGCTCTGCCCTCAAGCTGAAATGTCGTGAAGTCTACCCCGTGTGACTCTAATATCCTCATGTTGTGCAGTTTGTCCCTGCACCTCTCGATAAAATCTTGTGCATCCTCTCCTCGATCACCCCCGAAGGTCGGAGGGCGAAGTTGGGTCCATCTACCCAGCAGCTTCTGCTGGTCCATCTCTGCAACTGGCCTGGGCTCTAGTGCTGCCACCCCAGGCTGAACCCCAATCACTGGTGGAATATCTGGAGTAGGATGTACTGCTGCTGCTGGTCCTGTAGCCTGAGTGGTAGGGGTATGAACTCCCCCTCCTGCCTGAGAAGTAGCAGGATTTGATGGAAGTATACCCGCATGTGACATAGTATCCATGAACCTCAGCATACGGCCCATGACCTCCTGGAAGACCGGCACCGTCATAGAATCAGCTGGTGGTGGAGCTACTAGAGGCAGCTCATCCTGCTCCTCAACATAAGGATCCTCAATCGGTGCAACCGGTACAGCTCTGGAACGCCCTCGCCCCTACTACGAACAAGAGCCCTACCCCTGCCCCTACCACGGCCTCGAGCGGCGGGGGTAGAAGCCTCTTCTGGATCAGGAACATGTGAAGCATGCATCCTCACCATCTGTGAGAGAATAGAAGAATAGGTTTGAGTTCATTACCGATTGCACGATATGATATGAACAAAAGGAGTTTTTTAATACCCTATAGCCTCCCGAGGATAAGTACAGACGTCTCCATACCAATCCGCAAGACTCTACTGGGTTTGCCCGTGACTCGTGAGACTACGTGAACCTAAAGCTCTGATACCACGTTGTCACGACCCAAATCCTAATTCTGTTCGTGATGGCGCCCAACAGCGGTGTTAGGCAAGCCGATACGGATTACACTAGGTGTCACCCTTCCCGTTTAGTTCAAACAAGTCATCAATTACCCGTTTTAAAGCAATTAACATGTTATTAACCTGATACGATAGTGGAAACATAACGAAAGCCGGGCTAAGATAAATAGATACATCGATATACAACCCAATACCCAAACATATGCTAAGTGTGTACCAGGAACTAGTGTCACGAGTGTCACGGGCAACTACTGAATATACAATAACTAAAATAAATACAGGGCCTCAGTCTGAACAAAAGACAGAGAAACAAGATAAAAGAAACTCCAGGGTGCTGCCAGGAGGTCGCCAGGAAGGACAGCTCACCGTGAAGTATAACCACTCGGTCAATATCTAACACCGGACTGATAATCAAACGTACCAACCTCCGGACCTGTACAGTCAAGTACAGAATAAAAGAAAGTGCAGCATGAGTACATACATAAATATGTACCCAGTGAGTATCCCGTCTAATCTCGAAGAAGTAGTGACGAGAAGTCGACTCAATACTCACTAAGGTCCAACAGTAATTAAGTAAGCATGATGTAAGGAAAACAGTAGGCATGTAAGATAAATAACCAAGTACATCGATATTAGGCATCAAATAACAATTCAAAATCAAAAAAGGTTGGTATCCGCCGTGGCGTACGGCCCGCTCCCATATGGAACTCACTCTCATCGCTCCGCCGTGGCGTACGGCCCGATCCTATCCTGTAATCTTCACCGTTGCGTACGGCCCGATCCCACCCTGTAGTCTTCGCCGTGGCGTACGGCCCGGTCCCATAATATACGTCTCTCATCTCTGTCGTGGCGTACGGCTCGATCCCATGATATAATCTCTCATCAATCTGCCGTGGCGTACGTCCCGATACCATGATATAATCTCTCGTCACTTTGCCGTGGCGTACGGCCCGATCCCATCCTGTAATTCTCTTATCACAATTTAATCAAGCCAAGTATCACGACATTTAGATAAAACAATACCAATCACGCAAGTTCACAGATCATATTTATGTTATAACAGGAAAGAAACAATGAACGTGTTGTGTCCTAACTACCCGGACGAAGCAATAACAGCCACCACGTGCGGACTCTCGTCACTCGGTGCGCACGTACCCCCCTCCCCCCCAAACAAGTTCACATAGCAATTAAGGTTGCCTAGAGGGACAATTCCCTCTTACAAGGTTAGAAAGGAGACTCACCTCGACGAAGTACTTCTCGGACCAAAGACCGGACCAAGAATGCGCCCAAAGCTCCGAAACTACCCTCGACGGCTCTCAACTAGCCAAACATAGCATAATTGAATCAACTTATGCTCCAAGAATAAGTATTAACAAGAAATTCTAAAATATAGTATTCTTGAAGGTTTTTGAAATTTCGTCCCCGAGCCCACGCGTTCGGATCTTGAATATTCTCGAAGGGATGAATTACCCGAAGCCTAAGGATCGTAATTACCTAATTTATTTAGGAATTCATGGCTAAAAAGGGATAATCACTAATTATCAAAGCCCTAGGAATTTCTACCCAATTTTCCCATGATTTTGATATTTCTAAGAACAAAATTAGTTGAATTCCATGAAAAATTGATAATTTAGAGAAGAAGTCACTCACCTTAGATGATAGTGGCTTTGGACAGCCTTTTCCCTCAGCTCTAAGATGCTTCAATGGAGTTTGGAAATTGGAAATTAGGAAGAAAGCCCGTAATTGGGCATTTAAATACTGCCCAGGAAAACCTTCACAGTGATCGCATCATCAGGCCTGCCATCGCGGAGAACAAATGGCCCTGGCCCTTGAGAAGCACTATGCAATCGCATAGATGGGGCTTGCGATCGCGGAGGGTGGGGAGGTAGGCTTATGCGATCGCAGGAGTGAGGTCTGCGATCGCAGAGAAGAACATGCAGTAAGGGGGGTGTAGGTGACTTGTGCAATCGCAGGGATGAGTCTGCGACCACAGAGGGTTGGGAGGGGACCATATGCGATCGCGGAGGGATGCCTGCGATCACAGAGAACATTGGATGGCCCAGCATAAATGCTTCTCTGCGATCGCATCCCTGCTTCTGCGATCGAAGAGAAGGAAACCAGACAAAACAATTCTGGTTTTTCTAACTTAGCTCCCGGGGGTCTAAAACACCCCTAAGCCTCCCGGGACCCCGTCCAAAAGCACCGGCAAGTCTGTATTCATGATACGGACTCGCTCAAACTTCCGGAACATGAAAAACAACAACGGAACTCAAAATTCAACCCCAAAACCAAATTAATCAAACTTAAGAACTTTGAAATTCTAGAATTCATTACATTGCGCCGAACGGGTCTATACTACTCAGAATGACCCCAAATTTTGCAGATATGTCATAAATGACTATACGGAACTATTGCCGGCCTCAGAATTCCATTCGGACTTCGATAGCATGAAGTCCTGTTCCAGGCCAAATTCTAAACTTATGGAAATCCTGATTTCCATTACGGGCGCCGAAACGCTCCCGGGTCATCAGAAACCCGAGCCGAACATACGCCCAAGTCCGAAATCACTGTACGGAGCTACTGGAGCTGTCAGAACTCGATTCCGAGGTCGTTCGCTCAAAGTATTGACCGAAGTCAAACTTGGCCAAATAGGCCAGCCTTAAGGAACCAAGTGTTCCTAAACCATCCAATTCATTCCCAAATCCCGAACCACCCGCTCCCGCGAGTCATAAAGCACGAATAGCCGCCATGGAAGGTTTTATTTAAGTAAACGGGACCCTAATACGCAAAACGATCGGCTGGGTCGTTAGATTATGAGTCTTCCCAAAACCTGAAAATGAACCGACAACCAAATATAACACACATTCCTCAAATCCTTTGCTCAAATTATCACAGATGTTTTCTTTGCTTAGTCGTAATAACCCACCAATATACCGATAACCAGAAACCGCACAAGTAGACAATCACGCAATTCAATCATAGACGGTGGGGCTCTCCCACTTAGCTTGAAGCTACAATTACATAACCCTGGGACCCACCGAGATTCCTTCGTCCCCATTGACATCAGCTAAAAGTCCAACAATGCATTCCAAACTCGAAGTCATGTTGCCTCCAAATAAAATCCGTGGACCTAGTCACTGTCCACCATGAATTCCCAAGTGGCTCCAAACTTTCCTCAAGGCGTGTGGCCATCCTACCACAGAACCCATATGTTCTCTGACACTCTCCCACTTTGGTTAAAATCTCTCCTTTAAGAAACTCCTCGACTTCTACTTTTCGTACTTGACCTTATAGCAATTCAACCACCGCAAAACACCTCCCACGTCCTTCCTCGTCCTTTGTTGCCCAATTGTTTGATCAAATCCGAATCCATCTATGTAACACTTGAGCTAATAAATTTCCACCAACTCCAAGCCTCATAGAAGATTATCCTTCTCGAGCCATCAACATTAGAAATACCCATTTGATTCCGAAATCGCTACACTCCGCTATCTCTAACAACCATTTATCCAGCACCATTTCACACTACCCTGCCCCGAAGACAAATTGATGAAGACCATAACACCAGTGTACCTTAACGTGTTCCACAAGGACAATGACACCACATCATAATTGAGAAATTCCACCACGCTAAAAAATACTAAGTCTCGTTACTCCATTATCCCAAACCTGAACATTCATAATCCGACTTCCTTTCCTCCGCTGGAAATAAAATGCTGAACTTCTGAATCATGCACTGAGAAAAACCATTTTTCAAGTCATTCACTGCCTCGACACATAAACAAGCACCCCGCCATTACACAAACACGGTGCGATGACAACGTCTGAACATCATAGCCATTTGCGCGTAGCCTTGAAACCATTGAAAGCACAACTATTGAGCCGAAATGGCAGAACATCCTTCCGCAAGAAAACGACAATGACTTGATCGAATGCGCAGGAAAAAACATCCTGCCCACGTCTGTAGTACCACTACAACTCCTCGATGCCCAATTGACACGAGCGATGAACATCATATAAGAATGAGTAGGAAGGATATAAAGGCATAAGCCTCAAAGGAATAAAATTGCACGATGAGGAATAAAGAAAGGGAAGTGCTCCTAACAGTCCTGTAGCCTCTTGAAGATAAGTACAGACGTCTCTGTATCGATCCGAAAGATTCTATTAGACTTGCTCATGAATCGTGAGACCTAAATGAACCTAACGCTCCGATACCAAGGTGCCACGACCCAATATCCACTAGTGGACGTGAAGGCACCTAACAACATCGTCAGGAAAGACAATAATGAATGTTTAACTTAATTACACATTTTAGTATTTCTGAAATCATAATTTTCATTAATTAAATAGTAAGAAATAATATTTACAGGGTTACTGATAAGTTTTTCACAACTACAATAAAGGACAACCCATAAGCACCCCAAAACCCGGTGTCAAAAGTGCATGAGCATCAACTAGGAAAAAAATAAAATACAATATCTGTCTAAGATACAAAACAGATAGGACAATACAAATAACTATGATGGAGATTCTACAGTCTGTGGATCGCAACATAAAATGCAGATCAAGGTAATTCCCTGTAATAGTCGCGTCTTTGTGCCCAAAAGGTCACCTGACATATATGTACCTGCACAAAAATGTGCAACAAGTGTATCATGAGTGCGTACATCAATGCGTACCCAGTAAGTATCTAGCCTAACCCAAGAGAAGTAGTGACGAGGGGTCGACGTCGACACTTACTAGTGGTCCAATAAGACAGATACAGTAAGAAGTAAACAGATATGGGGCAGAGTAAATAAACGAATTAAACAAGTGTAAATACGTGATACGGTTCCCCTCTCTACAATAGACTCAAGCTCTCAATTAGCAATTACCTCCTCAACCGGAGTATGTATATATATATATATATATATATATATATATATAATGGACCTCACCATATAGGTTGTCATAATTCAAATCATGAAGACTCATAGATACACTGACTTCTTGTTAGATATTACACACGATTTCCATGAGAGTATTTTATAGAAATGCTGAGACGTACGACCCGATCCCATCATTATCTATGCACTAGCGAGGGTCAAACAACACGAACCATAGATACATATATTATACAGTAGAGGCGAACGACCCGCTCCCATGAGAGTTTGGTACATAATCCCGCCAAAGCGAACGACCTGATCCCATTAGAATAAGAAGCTTTAACAGGTCCGCACTCACGAAGGTACAAGTGAGTTATAAGGAGCATTGAGGAAACCTTTCGATGAGAACTCGTAAGAGGAGTACAATTATTCTATGGCTAATCATGAAACTCGTCAAATCTCTACAATAGCAACTCTATTACTCTATGTCCATCTAGTCTCAAGTATTAATGCAAAGTGAAAGAATTTAATAATAAAGAGATAAACCAAATAGTACAGTTATAGCATGGCGTGAACCTGAGTCTACCCGGACAATAAAATGAATGTAGCTATGTACAGAATCTCATCACCTCGTGCGTACGTAGCCCCCGCAACAAGTAACACATATCAATTACAACACCTAGGGATAGTTTCCCTTCGCTCCTAAGTTCCATAACCGGCTCCAACACTGCTCTAACACCTCAAATTGGTGCCCGTTGATCCAAAACTAGTCAAGCAATGTGAAAATAATAAAAATATACTCTAATACTCATAATAGATCAATTTATAACAATTTCCAACTCCGCTCGAAAATTCAAGAAAGTCAACCATCGGGCCCACGTGCCTAGATTCCGAAAGTTATTGAAAATAAATATTACCCATAACTCATATGGTCTATACCCAGAAAATCATCCAATTTTGTCCATGAACCCTCGAATCAAGGATTTACCATTTCTCAACTTTGGGGCTCAAAATCACAATTTCTACAATCCAAATACGTATAAAAATAATAATTAACGGAAATATTCATGGATAAACATCAAAATAAAGGTCACATATTTATCCTATTGGTGAGAGGAGAACAACTCCGTGAAAATCACCTCAAACGGAGCTCTAGAACTCAAGATATTCTCAAAGTACTAAAATTCTCGGTTTAAAACACTGTCCACGCGATTTTTCTTCTTCGCAGTCGCGATAAAACTTTCGTGTTCACGTAGAGCAATTATTCATGTTGACCGGCCAACCCAAACTTCCTTCTTCGTGCTCGCGTGACCTCCCACGCGTTCACGAAGAATATGTCCAATGAAACGACTTTGAAACATCAAATAATAGCATGATACAACCCAAACACATCTGATGCCCTCGGGACCCCGTCCAATCACGCCAACCCGCTCCATAACATAGTAAGGACCTGATGGTGGCCTCAAATCATACCAAATAACATCAAAACTATAAATTGCACATCGATTCAAGCCTAATGAACTACTGAACTTCTAACTTCCATATCTGATGCCGAAACCTATCAAATCACGTCCGATTGACCTCAAATTTTGCACACAAGTAACATTTGACATTATGGACCTACTACAACTTTCAAAATTGGAATCCCACCCTAATATCAAAAATTCCACTCCCGGTCAAACTTCCAAAAACCTCTAACTTCCAATTTTCTCCAAATGACCCCAAAATGACCTACGTACCTCCAAATCCACATCTAGACGCGCTCCTAAGATCAGAATCACCATATGGAGTTATTCCCAGGATCGTAGTTCCAAATGGATATCGATAACTTTAAAATACACTTCAACCATAATTTATGAAATTCTTCCAAAATGCCAACTTTCCACAATAGGCGCCGAAACGCTCCCCGGTCATCCAAAATCTGATCCGGACATATGCCCCAGTCCAAAATCATCATACGAACTTTGAACCTTTAAACCCGATTCCAAGGTCGTTTACTCAAAAGCTAAACCTTAGTCCATTCCTCAAACTTAAAGCTTCCGAAATTAGAATTTTCTTTCTAAATCAACTCTGAACTTCCCAAAATTTAATTCTGATCACATGAACAAGTCATAATACCTGAAGTAAAGTTACTCAAGGTCTAAAACCGCTGAATGACGTGCTAGAGCTTAAAACGACCGGTCGAGTCGTTATATAAACTCTTGAATCTCTCTATATCGTAGCTTCCTCTCCACAATAGAAAATATGTAGTAGCACCCCTATTTATAATACTACAAAACCAAAATTGACTAGAATCTAGAAAACTTATTCCTACATGTTTTTGGTTGTGAATCCTAATTAGACATAAATTTAATAAACTAGTAAATACCAAATCCTAGACGACTTAGGAACACTAATTAATCTTGGTTTAATTTCTAACAACCTCCCTTAAAATAAGATATTCAAACTTGAGCATGTCATGAGCAACATCAAGCCTTGTAGAAGTCAAGTACCATAGATTCTTCACCAATTCCCTAAAATATGTAGCATGAACTTATCATCTTTAGTTAACTTTAATTTCTCTTCGATATTGGCTATATATGATTTAGCTTTAACCATTATAAATCCCTTCAAAATATCATCAACATATTTTTTCTTTAATTTGAAACCAATGCTTTGTGGGTAGTCTTGTACATCTAATCTACTCTAATTGGCATTTTTATAGGTTGTACAATAGTGTCGTTAACGAACAGTTCGCCATGCTCCTTCAGACATGAAATTTCAAACAATGGAATGAAATTAATTGTATCTTCAATATCTATAATCATGTGTTGTTGTATTTCTGGATCCCAAGCTATTTCTGCCTCAATCTTGGGTTGATTAATAAAAACTTTTTCTTGATGAATCAACTTGCTTCTTTAATTACTCGGTTCATCTTTAATACTATCAAATAATTTTTCTTGTGAAATACCAACCTCTTTGGACTGGCAACCCTTGCAACTAAATCATCCTTTTTATCAATCACATGAATTTTTGAAAGATCAATTTAAATATTATTTGACATTCCTTTGCATTCAATATAATCTCTATCACGACAAAAAATACATGTACATGCTATTCTTTTCTCGTCTGCTTTTGAATTTTGGCCTTCTTGATTTATCTCCTCCGGATTTGATGTGTCTTATTTTTCTTTTGTTTTGTCAATCTTTTCTTGTGATGCATCCTCCATTGTCTCATCTTTCTATTGATTCAATGATATCTCATATGTCACCAATTCACCTTCTAAATCATCAAGTCCGAGAGTGTTAAGATCTTTGGAAGCCTTATGAATAACTTTCTTGTTGTGAAACTTTAAACTTAGAGACTGCAATATTTTTTCAACAACTTTAACTTCTTCCAATACTTCTCCATTGGTTCTTAGACAATTGACTATTGATATCGTGAGATAATTCCATACATTTTGACACTATTTACCCTACTTGCTTGTTGTTTAGATGCTAATTTGTGCGACGCTTAATAGAACTTATTTCATGTGTAGCAACGCTTGAAAAAGAATTGGAGAAATATTACATGAAATGGTACCTCAGATCTACAAAATGGAGCAATAAAAAAAGACGTGCAAGGCAACGAAATATCAGTGCCATGGACAGTACATTGCAAAAATAGTGCCATAGAAAGTGCAAGGCATTGTGCAGGGCACTGTCATCAGTTCCATAGAGAGTGCCTTGTGCCGAAAAGACAGTGCTACAAACAGTGCCTCGCACCAAAACGACACCGCTACATGCAATGCAAGGCGCCAATAATGCCATCCGAAAAAAAGTTTAATTCCTCATTAGTATTGGACATGTAAATTCAGCCCTTACCCTATAAATACCTCTAAAAGTTAGTTTTTGAAGGGTTAGAGATCGTTAGAGAGGGAATCGACCTAATGAGGCAAGAACACACGAGGAGCAACGAGGAGAATTCTTCTACGAGTTTTTCACTTCCTTCTTCCTATTTTCATTATTGGTTATGAACTCTAGTATTGTAGTTTTGGATACTATTATGAATAACTAATCTTTTATATGTAGGGCTTCGATGACACCTTTTGTAAGATAAATTCTCATTATATTTTTATATAATTGAACCGTTAGATTTCTCTACTTGTTCAACTACGTGTTTACTGCTATTGATTGAATGACCATCAATTGATGTGCCTATTTAGTGTATATTGGTTGAGAGAGAGTGCATATTTAGGTAGTTGTTGAACAACATCACTCATAACGTATGTGAGAGATCAATACGGAGGGGTTAAAGGCGGGATTAGAGATAACGAAACTTTGGTGCGACCGTAGTAAGCGGTGAATTAGTGCCAACTAGTGTAGTTCGAGATAATATGTATAGTAAATTGTGATAGTTGCTCGAGAGTGAATTACGACACCTGAAGTACTCACGGTCAGTAGAGAATACTTAGGCGAAATTATAGAAGACATAGCGGGAAGGATTCCGACAATTGGGGAAACCATAACTCTTGATCTCCTTAATCTTTTCTTCAACTCTTAGTATCCCTAGTTGTTAAATTACTACTTTAATATGTTAGTAAATTAGTTAGATATAAGAATCTTAATATTTATAATTTAGAAATTGTTCGAGCTTGTCTTCTTAGTAATAGTTATCCGTTGTAGCTAAACCTTAGTTCTATGTGGAATTCGACTCCAGACTTTTATACCGGATTATATTTGCAGCGACCGCTTACCCTTTTTAGGACTAGAGTTGGGCGTGATCAACTATTTCTTCAAGTCTTGAAAAAAGTTCTTTGATAGACTTTGTTGGTCTCATGTGTGCCCACTCTAATTGACCCCTAAACTCTTGCAGTTTCTCCTTCTTTATGTCAGCAGCACTTCGATATGACTTCACCAAGATTGTCCAAGCCTCCTTTGATGATATTCATGCAAATATTTTTTAGATACATGCAATTCGACCTTGATGGAGAGATAGTAGCGTGACTTATAATCTAAATTTCTTTTCTTCTTCAATTTCGTAGCGATATCACCCGTCAACGTTGTACCTTCCGGGGTTCCTCAAATCCTTCATCAATGGTAGACCATAATACAATAGCCTTAAAAAAATTCTCCATCTGTTGGTACCAAATTTTGAAATTACTTTTGCCATCAAACACTAAAACGGAACAATTAGGTAATAGAGTATCCATATTTTTTGTTGGATCTCACACAGACTCTGACTGAATCTCACCCAAGCTTTGATACTAATTTGAAGGATTGAAATACCCCAAGAATAATTTAGGCACATGAAAAAAATTCAACAAAACTATGTAGAAATTTTTTATTAAACTAGGGAGAGAACGTGGTAGGAGGTTTTTTCACAACATAAACTCTTGAATCTCTCTACAACATAGCTACCTCTCCACAATAGAAAATATGTAGTAGCACCCCTATTTTTAATACTACAAAACCAAAATTGACTAGAATCTAAGAAACCTATTCTTACATGTTTTTGATTGTGAATCCTAATTAGACAAAAATGAAATAAACTGGTAAATGCCAAATCCTAGATGACGTAGAAATACTAATTAATCTTGGATTAATTTCCAACTAGTAAAGTTTATATCTTTGTTGGAATGAAGGAAAAAGGTCTCATAAAGGTCTATTGGCCTTTTCCTCACAAAATTCTAGTCTATCTCCACAAAACTTTGAGGAACCTACGCTAGCACTCTTATTATTGTTTTCCTGGTTTTGATCATTTCTCTTTTTTGCCCAAGAAGCTATATGTTTTTGCGTGTGGCCCCATTATACTCTTAACTAACATTGAATTTACCCCCATCAAACTAGTATAAAGATTGAGTGGAAACACAATTACTAATAAGTTCATAGGAATTGTTTTAGAAAAGGAACTGGAGCTTACTAATAACTTTTTGGACGTGTGATAGAATCCTTGGGAGTACCTATTGATGGAAGGGTCACTCTAAGCAGTCACGAGCGAACACGTATCANTACACAAATAGATGGTTTAAAAAAAAAGGGAGAAACCCCCGTGGTTTTTTGAGGGAAAAAAAAAAAAAAAAAAAAAAAAAAAAAAAAAAAGCCACTGATTCTAAATGAGGAAACAACAAATGCATCTTCAAATGAAACAGAGAGGGCTAAAGTTAATTTAACTTTCAATATCTAGTCAGTGAAAGATTCATATATAGACTCTCAAAGAAAGGATGATATTCCAGATTTACATCAACAGATTCTTCTGTAGCATACCTACATGCGGTCTTATTATCTAGAGGTTTTACAACAAAATCAAACTGCCATACTATAAATGCTCATCCTGAAAGAACTAACTTATACTGTTGCCAGATGGACAAATGGCCAAAGGGAAGATATCAGCAGGTCCTCCCTTGGAACGAACCTATTATCTGCTTTTCTTCCTATCGACGCACAATTACATAAATTAGTTCCTGCATTCACATAACTTCTTGGGAACCAACATGTTGCCAGCCAAGATAAAGAGTTACAATTTTCAGCAATTGTGATCTGGAGGATGTAATTTAGAGCTGATATCACCTCTACTTCAAAGGAAAGGACTGACATGAGTACTCCATATTGTTACGTGCTCTCGTGGAAATTAAGCGATCTAGACAAGGCTGCAGGGTTAGCTTGTAGGACCAGAGAAGCGTCAGAGTCATGGTTTCTCTGATCATCAACTTTAGAGTTAAACGCCTTGAAGAGCCTTGCGCCATTGGTTGAATCATTCTTCTCGTTCTGAATACCTAGTGTACACCATATAGAGCTCTTAGCTGCTTCATCTGGATCATCAACTCTCAACGTCTTAGGAACTAGTACACTTCTCTCTCCATCTATGTCCTGCAAAGGATCTTCTTTCTCCGAGTTTGATGGATTAAGCGTGCGTTCATCCCGAGAATGTTTTCCTAAGGTTGGAGAAGTAGGAGTGGTGCTAAGGACCGAACAATCAGGAGAAGAGGATGGTGGAGATACCCACGGGACATTCCAAGGACTTGCTACAGTACAACCCCAGTAGGGCGGTGCAGGGTAAAATGGTACTGGAAACCGCGGAGGAACAAAGTTAGGTTGTGGCACTGCAGACGTCCACCGAGCAGCATTATACGAGTAAGGCCAGGGATGTCCTGGAAAGTGATGTACTTGGGGAGGAAAGGCCTGAAAGTTCTTCCACGCTGAATCATGTGTTGAATTTGAGGCTGTGCTACAAGCCCCGCTTGATATTTCATTTCCAGTTTCTTTCCCTCTACAAGCAGAAGGTGTTCTTTGTTCAGATCCATTAAATCCGTTCTGCACAGAGTTCTGTGATTTTTCTGCAAGGTTCAATATAGAAGCCATGGAATCACAAAGGGGTTTATCCGATCCAAATGCCAGGACAGTTCCATTTGCTCGGAGCATAGGAAGGTTCATTCCATGTGCTGCTTCAAACTGTGCTGCTTGAAGGGCATCCGACACCATTATATGACGGTAACCTGTGGTGGGAGAACTTTTGTTCTTGCGGCGACCAGAACCTACAGGCACATTTCTCATCGTTCCTCCAGCTGTCCAATATCTCTGACACTTCTTGCAAAAATGACGGGGCTGGTTGACGTTGTAATTATTATAGTAGCAGAACTTGGTTTCCATGCTATTACACCGCGGACATGGAAGTATTTTGTCTGGTTTTTTCAGTGCCTTCTCCTGAGTGACATTGGCCTCACTCGGGTCTTCTTCCTTGGTAGCTTTTGGGGACGATGTTTCTTTATCGGCATCCTCCTTCTTGGGGTCATCACTTATACCAGATGATGTTGCTGGTTCAACTGCCTCGTCTGCAGTTGAATTAGCAAAATCATCACTGTTTTTACTCTGTGTAAGCTCTGCTTCGGAGGTGATCTGATCATTGGAGAGGAAAAGGTGAACTTTTAGCACTCTGTTAGAGTAATTGTTTAGCATAAGCAATGAGGTTATGTTACACACTGTCAAACTATCGATCTCCTGACTCGTCGTTTTTGTGCTTATATTGACATGTAATACATGAACATGGGGTTATGCAATTTGTTTTTCGCATTGTTTCTTGATAGATAAATGAAGAGAGTTTTTCATAAGATTTTGACCTAAATTTCGACCCGTTCTACTTGATGAAGAATGAACATTTACAAGAAACCAGAGCAACTATTGCAGGGAGTGTCAATACTTAAAAATTCCAAGCAACAAAAAATTGGCATATTCGCAACAGTAGACATAGCAAAGTCTCTTTCACCTTTCAAGTCTGATGAGATTCTTCGAGTTAACAAAGAACCAACCGACCAGGATCAAGATCTTGAAGTGAAAACGTGGGTTTGTAGGCTAATTTCAAGAAACGGTCTCCGAATCTGATGATTCAAAAACAAGCTAAAAGATGATGATCTGAATTTTAAGAAAGACTATACTGGGAGCAGACAGAAATAAATGAAGTACTTATGAGAATAAAAAGTATCCTCTGTACTGAGCAATTAGAGACTGACTTGTAGCACTTTCTTTGGTTTGATTCTATATTATTTTGAACTATTTCTCTTTTCATTTATATTTTCTTTAAAATGGAGGATTTAAAATCTCAAATATTGTTTTGTAAAATGTAAGAAGGCAGTACAGAACATTGAATTAGAATTGGATTGATAAGGAGGAAGACAAGAAAGGAAAAAATTGAAGAAAATGCAATGAAAAACCTTTGGAAACAATCATCGGCCACATCATAACTTTAAAAACCAAAGAACTCAAAAACCTGATAAGAAAAGGCCTAGTTTTGTATCGGANAAAACAAAAAAACCTAAAAAAAAAAGGCCTATTTTTTTAAGGGAAAAAAAAAAAAAAAAAAAAAAAAAAAAAAAAACATAAAAAATAATATTTGTGATGCTCAAATATAACTCCAAGATCCAAGAACTCGGATATAGCAAATATTAATGAAGAAAATGAAATGATAAAAGAGGAAGGTTGTGGGGGTAGCGTAAAATTAGTCAATTTACACAAAATATATAGGGTAAAAAACAGTGCTCATGTGTATACAATTCAAATAAGCATAGACATATGAAAGTGCATGTTTGTAGACAAAAGAGTTAATTACCAGATGGTCATGTGAAGGAATGGTAGCAGAAGAGGTTCGTTGATCAAGAAGATCATCAAGTGGCAAATGAATTGTCTTTCCAAATAGTTTAATCGCTGGGTCTCTAACTTCCGACATTCTCTCTTCTTTTTCTTTCTTTCTATATAGTTGCAGTTACAGGACAGAAGAAACTTCAACTCACTAAAACATAATGGCTTTTGTCGTTGTTTTTCAGATGGTATTCTTGCTGTACTTTAGTTGGACTATGGAGAGAAGAAGGGTTTTTTACTTTTTTAGTCAGTGGTGCCACGTCAGAAAAGGCAATGAATTCATAGCCACAAAATTCTGTGTGGCAGTGAGAAGATCTTTAAAAGGGTTTTTGGGGTCTGGTGTTTCATTTGCTGTTTTTTGATTCCCATAGTCTATACCCCACCACACAAACAAAAATAGTTTGTGTAAAAGGTTACTGCTTTTTGTACTGTGTTTTCCCCTTACTTTTTGGTCCAACTCAGCAATACCTTTTCCCAATTTACTATGCTCCCATGGATTTTAAATAGTATTATATTTCATCACGCTCTTAATCTTAATCTTAAACTAGTCGTACTACTAAGCAAGTTTTATTTTTTATTTTTTAAGCACTACATCATTTATTTGTGTGGCATATTTGACCCCAAAAACGAAGGTTATGTTAAGAAAGAAAAGGAACAAACATTTTGATTTTAAGTTAAAAACACATGATATACTACAATTATGAATTATCATAGGAGTAGCATCCATTATTAACCTCTGTAGTCTGTACTAAGCAAATGTATATATATATATATATAAAAAACCTCCGTAAGATTGTGTCTTTAAGGATAAAAGCAGACATGTAAAAATTAAATATGTTACTAATTATAGAAGTGAAAGAGAGGACCGTCAACCAAAATGAGACGAGAGAATATGGTAAATACTTATAGCATCGATAATTACATCAAACCAAACAATTTAATTTAAGTAAGAATACATATCAATATACTATGTAGTGTAAGAAAAACATGTATATAACTTTTATCAAAAGAGAGAAGAAAAAAGGGGAGGGGATAAGAGACTACATATTGAAGATTCAAACCTTCCACACATGCCACCTTGAGCTTTAGCTTTAGTCCAATCCCCAGTTTTGTTACTGACTTGCCCATAATCAGCTCACAATATATAAGTTTAAGTTACACTACTTATATAAGAGTAGTAAAGTACTGCCAACTCCATTAATGTAGGATTAGTCGTGTAATCAAGCTAATAATGGTATTTTTTTTAAGTTTTTTCAACCAAACTAATCCAATTCATCACAAATATACAATGGGTTTTCAATTTTCTACGTACCTTGTACAATATATGTGAAGAAAATGGAGAATGAGGAGGAGTAAAAGTTGTGGTAGATAATGTTTAGTTGCAAAACTTTAAAAAAACAAAAAAAAACAAAAGTTAAATGGATGTCAAGCAGCTCCTTAAATTTCTTAAAATTTTATCAAATAGGACCTGGTTGGTTTTAGTCGACCTGGTCCACTTAACATGTGTAGTTGAACACATACAATTGGTTTTTACTCGAGATATTACTTGGTCTGACTGGTGGTCTTAAACAAATGTGATAATTAAAGGGTGGGTGCGTGTCCTAATTTACTGGATTTGAATTTGGATGTTAGGGTCCCTTCCTTCCTTACCCTATGCTCTTCTCGACTTTGCATCTGTTAAAGTGAAGGAATATAATCAAATGCGTCTGACAAAAACTGAGAAAAGAACAACCTTTTCTTGGCATGAATTTATTTACCATTCTGGACCTTATTTAAGGAGTTTTAGCATTTTGTAAAAATCTATTCATGATCCTTCAAGTCTTCCGAGATATTTGTTCGTTAAGTTATTTTGCATTTTGTCATAATGTGCGAAGAGTGAAAAGTTAGGGTTCCATTATATTTGAGGCGGAGGTGGGGGGGAGGTGAGCTTGTGATGGAGAATAACTCAGTACGCTATAGTTATTCTCCACAGTATCGTGTTAAGTTGTCACTTACAATGGAGTACGATACATTGGTATCGTTGTTATGTAAAAAAATGAGTGCGAGCACATGTTCAGTGAATATTAAAGTAACCAGAAGATATTCGTATACTCCGCAAGGGGTTGCTTGCTATGCTGAGTTTAACATTGAAGACGATGAAACTCTCAAAGATTTTTTGAGGACTCCGGATGAACATCAAAAACTTCTTGTGATAAAAATATCGAAAATGTATGTCAAGGCTGAAAACGTTCGCAATAATGAGGTTTCTCAAAGTAGGGATATCTCTCAATCACCGGGTGGTTATTTTGGAGCAGGTTTATCCAAATAGGTTCCGGGTGAAAGAGTTCGGCCTTT
The DNA here is from genome assembly GCA_005239495.1 of Nicotiana undulata. NCBI lineage: Eukaryota > Viridiplantae > Streptophyta > Magnoliopsida > Solanales > Solanaceae > Nicotiana > Nicotiana undulata. The sequence continues at coordinate 41,524 of ML298616.1, read as the reverse complement.
TCTAAACTTATCCCGCGGGCGAATGAGGAGCGAAGAAATAATTTCTCCCCTAGTTTACATAATCCACAAGCCGAGTGGTAAACTTCAATTTTTCTTTGTGTTACGATTTTTATTTTTATATATTGAATTTGTATTAAAACTCATATATTCCACAGGGGGTACTGCCCAGATATAAATTTTACATGTTATGAACCAACGACCAGTTGAAATAGGCCTAGTTTTGGTGTGTTGGATCATGGTGGTCCATCCGGAGTCATCACCAACGGGATAATATGCATCATTGGATATCAACACATTATGGTTTGCAAGTGAAGTGATAAAGTGTATATGTGTATTAATTTAAGAAACTCATTATTTTACTGGTTGTGCAGTGAAAACGAGCAACTTGAAGGTCATGTCCTTACTCAATTGCCCGAAGACGGCATATTTAATTGGGATCTTGCAGATGCGCAAAGTCAGAAATAGAAAAGTGACTATGACAACAATGCCGATGAGTCTGGAGATGACACACCTTTCCCTGGTGAGGGTGATGATGATGAGGACGAGAATGTTGACCTGATTTGACGAGGGAGCATGCTCCACCTCCCATTAGACCAATAATGTACGAGCATGATCATTTGTCAAGTATTCCGGATGTGGATGCCCTAACATGGGCTCTTAGAAAAATTCGGATAGCAGTGTGGGATGAATCTATAGCAACAGTGTTGTCAAAGGGCATGCTTTTTGCTGATAAAGCGCACCTAAGCAGGGCAGTGCGAATGTACTGAATAAAAGAGTGTCGTGAGATCGTGCTTCATGAGTCATCTCCGGAAGTATACAAGGTTATTTGTCGTAGATGGATTCAAGGTTGTAATTGGATGCTGCGTGCGAGGAAGCTGAAAACAAATATGTGAGTTGTGGGCAAATACATTGGTACCCGCAATTGTGAAATGGACACATTCAATGGGAATCATTTTAACTTGAATGTTGACTTGATTTCTCTTATCTTGATTCCACACATTGAAGTATCCGTAAGGTACAAGATCAAAGAGTGTATAACATCTGTCCACCAGGTATATGGATGTACCATTATTAAAAGAAAGGCATTTCTCTGGCGCAAACTTGTGTTTGAAATTGTTTATGGTAACTGGGATAAGTCCTTTGCCTCTTTACCCAGATACATGGCCGCATTGCAACACTTTAACTCTAGGACTTTTGTTGAATAGAAGCTTGAGCGCAGTCCGGAAATACCATAACACATATTCAGATATGTGTTCTGGGAATTTAAACCGACCATTGATGGTTTTGTGCATTGTCGTCCAGTAATATCCATAGACAACACTCATGTGTATGGAGTATGATATTAAGTTGTTGATCATCATTGCAGCTGATGCTAATGGAAGTATACTTCCCCTAGTATTTGTTATTTGTGACAATGAAAGCTAAGAGACGTGGACATTATTTTTGAACCACTTGAAGAAGAACGTTCCCAGACAACATTAAGGTATTTGTCTAATATCTGATCGGCATGGCGGTATTTTAAGTTCTGTACAGAATTTGTGTGCATGACAGGAACTGTATGCCTACCACCGTTAATTTGTGAGGCACCTGAAGGAAACCACCCAAAGGGCTTATCCGAACAAAGACTTGCGAGATTTAATGTTGATGGCTGCAACAGATCACCAAGAATGTAAATTCAGGAGGCGAATGGAATTGATTAGGCAGGAATACTAAGGAGCCTATAGTTGGTTGATATGACTAGAGCATTGTAAGGCCCCATAAAATAATACCAAGAACTCGAGGTTTGTGATCCCGAGGTAGGCAAATGTGTAAGCTCCCATGAATTTCTACTGCTAATTTGAGCAATTACGAGCTTAGGAATACAATTTAATTTAGACCCGAACCACATGTTATTTGGAAACTTGAGGATAATTATTTTATTAATCTTAGAGTGTCGTAATGATGGGGAAGACTTAGATATTAATTTTAAAGCAATAAGACTAAAGAAAATACATTGAGATATCTCCCCATAGCTTAGCTATAGCACAAGAGGGAAGTAAAAGATTTTAGAAAACCAGTGAGCTAAAGTCTTATAGCACAAGGATATCACTAGTGGAAAATATTGTACCTGATTTTAGCAAACCATTGAGCTAAAGCCTTATAGCATAAGGATAGCACCAGTGGAAAAATATTATAACTGAGCCTATTAATACCTGAGCGGGGAGAGAGAAAAATAAATGGATTTCAAGACTATGGCTTTTCTCTCCATAACCCATATGACTAGGGCTTCCAATATACACTTAAAGGTCAAGTATGTTTTTATGATGATTCCACTTCTCAATCACTAGTTACAACAAGGATTTTGATTTGATTCTGTAGGATTTCTTCAAAATCTCAAGAACTCCCCAAAAGTTGACTTTCAAGATTTGGTCTACAAGAGCTAAATTTTCACCCTTAAACCTATATGCATGGATTATTAGTGAATATATGATCACGGAATAAGTACTACCAGTTATGAGATGGTGATTGGAAGCCATAAATACTTAAACTAGATTATTGGGTGTTGTACATATTTTGTAATGAGTTAACTAGTGAAATTTGGTAGATGTGGGTTCATTGATGATTATAATGGTGCTAAGAAGGTAGTCAATGGATAAAGATTGTTGTTGTATCTCTTGTTGGTGGGAAGGAGTGATTGTTGGATAAAGAAACACCATTACAAGAGGTAGTTGAATGCTATGCACTCTAAGTATTTGATAAAATGCCAACATGACCAAAAAACCTGGAAGTTTTACTATATTGGTCCAATTGAATTTTGTTGATGTAGATTGAAGTTTTAAGAGTAGTGGGTGGTTTTAATATCACTAAAGAGCTGAATCAAGGTATGTTGGCTAAACATTCTCTTTTAGAATAGAATTCCATAATATTTCCGTAAGTTTCAAGTATGGTTGGCTCAAGATTTCTAATCCCTATGTTCCGGGTTATCCCTCATAAACTTGACCATTTCGAATGATCCTTATGTTGAAGAGATATGTTCAATATGTATTATGAATAAGCAAAGTGTCGAGAAGTATGTATTCCACATGTGTACCAATTATTCCTATTACATTATGTTATCTTTCGGGATTGTGTTTAAGAATGATATGTGTATTAAAATTTTATGGTATTGAGTCATGTTTCAATTGAAGGTTACCATGTCAAACTGTGTGAGAAAAACTTGATATGATTAAGACTCTTAATTGCTCGTATGTGTACTTAAAGGTCTTGATTGAAAACGTCTTGTTGTTGATAATTATAAGGAAGTTTGAAATGAAATAAGTGAATTGCAATATAAAGTGTGGCCAACGTGCCAAGATTTAAGTTATAATTGTGTCTAGTGGTGCCAATGAAAAGAGAGGAGGTGGGGAAGATTATGAAATGAGCCTCGACTCAACTGTCTTAAAATGACTTCAATAATATAATTGTCTAAAAGATTATATACCCAAGTTATGCCCAAATGTGGCTGTTTTACTTAACGTTGTGCTTTGTAAGTACTTCCATCGTGTTTAAAGTCTTTACTGCTAATGAACCTGCAGTTGTGATTTTCGTGAAAGTTTATTTATTGATATTTACGATGATGATCCATGAAAGTAATGAAATAAAAATGTGAAATACGAAATACGGTCAAGTGCCAAGATTGATACTATGATTGTGGTCACCAGTGCCAATGAATTGAAAAGATATGAAAGGAGTATGAAGTGAGATGATTGATAGAAAAAGGGTAATGTCTCGGGCGAGACGGCCTAGCCGATCGGGCCGTGATCGGACGTCATGCCGCACACATGGTGGTGGTTATGCTAAATGTTGTAATTGAAATGGTGACTGTGGTTAATGTCTCAAATGAGGCGGCCTAGCCAATCAGGTCGTTATCAGACGCCATGCCGCACACATGGTGGTGATTGTGCTGGAAATTATTATTGTGGTTAATGTCTCAAATAAGGCGGCCTAGGCGATCGGTCCATAATCGGGATCCGTGTAAAAGTACGGTTGTATTGTGAATAATGGTATATTGGAATTAAAGAGCTCCCCACCTAAAACATGGAAATTTAAGGCTTATATTGATTTCATGATTGTTCTCCCGTGTATTATTCTTCATTCTATTGAGATGGTGTTTATTTATTCATACTGGTACTATTCGATAGTATTAACGTCCCTTTTGTCGGGGCGCTGCATCTTTAATAGATGCAGGTGGTTCCATAGAAGGCAACATTTATCATTGATAGCAGTACACTCTCTTCATAGTTGACTTGGTGAGCCCCACTTCATTTCGGGGTCATGTATCTTTTGTTCCTCGCGTATTGCGTTTAAGGTATAGCCGAGGTCTTATTCCCGGCATTTCCATGTCACTCTTATGTTGTACTTAGAGGCTCCGCAGATAGGTTGTGGGTGTTGTTAGATATTGGGAGTCAAACGAGATGTGTTGGTATTTTTGGCAAACATGTTTTTCGTTATATCTATAAACTTGTAATAATTTTGAAATTATAAATGAAGTTGCAAATGGAAATGAAATCTTTTCAGTGTTTGATTAATGGAGTACATCTTCTCTTTATTCATGGATGAGTTTGGGTCGAAGGAAATCTAACAGGCTTGCTCGTCCAGGTTATCTCGATCGAGCGCCGGTCGCGCTCCCTGAGATCGGGGCGTGATAAACTTGGTATCAGAGCCTAAGGTTTTAAAGTGTCCTAGGATTTCTTAGAGTCGTGTCTAGTAGAGTCCTTCTTATCGGTGTGTGGTCGACCACATCCACAATGAGGAGGCTACATGGACATTTAGGAATTTCATGCTTCGCTTCTTTGATACTCCAGATCGTGCAATAGAGCTCAAGATAGGAAGATAAATTCCTCGTCATGTCTCATTTTCATATGAGTAACGCACGGGTTCGAGGCAGCAAGGAGGGAATGAGAGAACTAGTTGCTAAATGAAGTGTCCTTCTCCCTATTAATGTTATCGTGCCACGGGAATATGTGGTGATAGTACTTAAGAAATGAAAGAGGATTATTGGCATCAATAAGCTAGAATGTTTGATATGAAAGAAGAGCCATTCGAGTTTATGTTGGTTGATTCTTGAAACATGTTAAGGTTGTGGAAAGAGGGGGGAGGGGCACAAGAATAACAAATGCCCTAGGTTGGGTACACCCATCCCAGTATGCCCGAGTGCGGGAATGAACATTTGGCCTCGTGTTGTGAGTATGCTCAGGAGTGTGTTAGGGGTGGCAGGCTTGGGAAATTTAAAGGCCCACATAGAAAACCAGTGCAACTATTATTACTCCCATCAGTGAGGCTTAGAGGAAGAATAATGGTGATTCTAATGACTTATGAAAAAAGGATAAATATTAGGTCAGTGGGGCGAGTCAGCTTAGCGGACCTCATACCAGTTGCGTGAAATGTAGGAGATGTCATTCGGGGGTATATCACTATGGTACCAATGTATGTTATGGATGTGGATTAGAGAGGCATCAGTTAAGGTATTGTCCTGTCAATCTAAAGTCATCAAGTAAGTCACTCCTTAGTACATCATTATGAACACACATAATTTTTTATTTTTGTATATGTACATTCATATTGAAGAGCCTTTATAAACACGGTCTTAACAATACACTGGATCTCAAAACATTGTATGTACTTACTTTCTGAACGAGATGCATTATTCATAAAGACACTCTATCACAAATTCTCTTATTTACAACCTCTTATGGAATTGAGCTCTATAAGTATTTCCATGAATTGAGTTATAACCCTAGGCTAATACTTCCCACTAGCTTTGCTAAATTCTAAACATGGGACTATACCTGATGAATTTCTTACAGAATCTTTTGATTCAAATGGATAACATCTGCTCATTTGTTCTTATGCATGCACCGCTGTAAATCTTACCTATGTGGTATCAAATCTAATGTAAGATACCCTAGTGTTGAGATCCTTCTCGAGCAACTCTCTCTCTTCTATGTTTGTGTCTCCTATGGTTTGAAAAATCACTTTAGTCCTTTGTGAATATTATCATAAACCTTCTCACTGTCTAGCAACATAAAAGCATTTCTCATTGCCTATCATATGTGTACATTACAATTGGAATGATCACTTATCTGTATAAATTTTCTCAGAAATTTGAGGTTTTCACGAATTTGTCAGAAGAAGATCTTTTGTTCAGGTCGACATAGACCATGCCTCAATGAGTAACACACTTTGTTCCTAGTATTGTAATTTCCCATGAAGTGGCATGGTATTGCAGCTTGAGAGTTATTATGGCAGAAACATGTCTAGCTCATAACAAAGTTTTCATTCTCTCTAACCAATACATGATTTCTCCCCAACGTTAAGATGTCCTATTTAAATGGTTTCACTCGTGTGAGGTTGAAGTTTAAGTAGCCTTACCGCGACCTTTTTCTCCCCACCTCAGGTGGATGTTTTAGATTTTGGCACATATTAGATCATATTGATTAGAGAGAAAAGTTTGTTGTATCTCTAGTCCTCTCATATAGGATCAACTACCGGGATGGGTTAAGCTGTCATAATGATAATAATTTCACAAATGTTCAACCTATTTTTCAACCTCATTGGCTTGTGGCATAGATTCCTTATGTCAAATATTGTTAAGAGCGTAATGCAACTTCATGTATTTTGAAACCCCTATCATATTCGGGGTGCAAGTCTTCTCGTTTCAAGTTAAACTGCTTTTCCCTACACTCTAGGAGGTGACTGGTGTCAAGTACTTGGCTATTTATCCTTAAGGATTACGATTTCCGAATAAGGCACATATGGAATGAAACAATTGTTAGTATATCCCTTTCATAACTCATAGTCTTCCAAGAATAATTGATGCTAATGTCTTTATCCTCCCCATCATGCCTCCCATATGTCACATGTCTAAAATGATTCACGTTTTTTGCATCTCGGGACCATGTGCATGGTTCCCACATTATCAATGTGTACTAATTAACTCTATGTCCCATTTTTCAAATCGATGATGTCATCACAATGATTAACCATGATAGCTCTATTAGTAGGAACCTTCATGTCTCATAAGATATAACCTCGTGAAATGCCCCTGCTCAGCATATTGATGGATCCGTGAATGATTCCAGCTTAATCTCAAAACCCGTTGTTCCTCTTTGTATTAAATATATAGGGGTTGAAGGTTCAAACATGTCAAAGAAGAAGAATCATTCAACGATCTAATATATTGGGTAGGAAACCCTACGATCATATTCATTCAAGCATATCGTATAATAAGGTAGAGAAGGAAGTTAAGGGTCGCCAAGGGTTAAATTCGGGTGTTCGAAGTAGAGATTTAGAGTTGAAGAAAGTGAAGATATTATGTGGATTTCTAATAAAGGTAAAGTGGGTTTATCCACATTAGGCCTTATGGAATCTTGAAGAAAAACATCAAACAATGAGTTTGATGTTTCCCCATCGATGTTCTCTATGCACTCGGTGTTTCATGTGTCTACGTCAAAGATGGTAATTGGAAATCCTTTCTCTATCGTTCGATGTAAGATATTGAAGGAAAATTTAATGTGTAATTTACTTATGAGAGGTACCTAGTTGTGATCCTTGATTAGAGAAGTCCGAAACCTGGGATTGCCTCCGTTAAAGTGATATGGAGAAGTCTATAACTTGAAGGGGTCACCTCGAAGACAGAGGGTATTGTGGAAAGAAAATATTTTCACTTGGTTGTATACCAGATGGTTGTGATTCGAAAGGTACTTTCTACGTGTTATGATTTAAATATGTGCATCTCATGTCCAAATATCACTCATGATAATGTAATGTAGTTAATGTAGTGATTTATGTTATTGATATATTGTGATGCTTTGCCAAATTGTGGATGTGTTGTTAGGAGTGGTTTTGGTGAAACTATGGTAGGTGGATAAGCCCAAATACAGGGGGAACTCTACCAAAACTTCTGAAAAAGCTGGGAGTTAGTCAAATTTAGGAGCTTGTGATGTGCGGGAGAAGAGTTGTGTTATGTTAGGTGTTTAGGGGCGGACTCTACTCCTCATTCGAGGAAGAATGATCCTAAGCGAGGGAGAATGTAAGTCCCCGTTAAATTTTACCAAAAACTCGAGGTTGTGGTCCCGAGGTAGGCACATGTGTAAGCTCCCATGAATTTCTATTGCTAATTCGAGCAATTGCGAGCTTAGGCATACAATTTAATTTAGATTCGAACCACATGAGAATTACTGGAGTGGATAAAGTTATTTTGATACTTGGGGATAATTATTTTATTAATCTTTGAGTGTCGTAATGATGGGGAACACTTGGATATTCATTTCAAAGCAATAAGATTAAAGAAACTACATTGACCTATCTCCCAATAGCGCAACAATATCGCAAGAGGGAAGTAAAATATTTTAGCAAACCAGTGAGCTAAAGCCTTATAGCACAAGGATAACACCAGTGGAAAATACTATACCTTATTTTAGAAAACAAGTGAGCTAAAGCCTTATAGCACAGGGATAACACCAGTGGAAAAAATACTATACTTGGGCCTATTAATACCTGAGTGCAGAGAGAAAAATAAATGGATTTCAAGACGAGGACTTTTCTCTCAATCGTCCATCCGATCAAGGCTTCCAATACACACTTAAGGTGAGTTTATAATTGTGGTTTTATGATGATTTCACTTCTCAATCACTAGTTACAACAAGGTTTTTGATTGGATTCCTTAGGATTTCTTCAAAATCTCAAGAACACCCCAAAAATTGACTTTCAAGAATTGGTCTATAAGAGGTAGTCTTTCACCCTTAAACCTACATGCATGGGTTGTTAGTAAATATATGATCACACAATAAGTACTAGAAATTATGATATGGTGATGGGAAGCTATAAATACTTCAACTAGATTATTGGGTGTTATACAGATTTTGTAATGGGTTAACTAGTGAAATTTGGTGGATGTGAGTTCATTGATGATTATAATGGTGCTAAAAAGGTAGTTATTAGATAAAGAATGTTGTTGTATATCTTGTTGGTGGGAAGGAGTGATTGTTGGATAAAGAAACACCATTACTAGAGGTTTGAATGCTATGCAGTCTAAGTATTTGATAAAATGTGAAATTGACCAAAAAAATCTGGAAGTTTTTACTAATATTGGTCCAATTGAATTTTATTGATGTAGATTGAAGCTGTAAGAGTAGTGGGTGATTTTAATATCTCTAAGGCTGAATTGAGGTATGTTGTCTAAACTTTCTCTCTTAGAATCGAATTCCATAATATTCCCGTAAGTATCAAGTATGGTTGTCTCAATATTTCTAATCCCTATGTTCTGGGTTATCGCTCATAAACTTGACCATTCCAAATGATCATTATGTTGAAATATATATGTTCAATATGTATTCCAAATAAGCAAAGTGACGAGAAGTATGTATTCAAAATGTGTTCTAATTATTCCTATTACATTATGTTAACTTTTGGGAACGTGTTTAAGAATGATGTCTGTATTACAATGTTATGGTTTTGAGTCGTGTTTCAAATGAAGGTTACGATGCCAAATTGTGTGAAAAAACTCAATATGCTTAAGACTCTTTCTCGTATGTGTACCTTAATGTCTTGATAGAAAACGTCTTGTTGTTGATAATATATAAGGATATTTGAAATGAAATAAGTTAATTGGGGATATAAAGTGTGGCCAACATGCCAAGATTTAAGTTATAACTATGGATAGTGGTGCCAATGAAAGCCTCGACTCAACTATTTTAAAATGACTTCGAAAATAAAATTGTCTAAAAGCTTATGTACCCAAGTTATGTCCAAATGTGGTTGTTTTACTTAATATTGTGCTTTGTAAGTACTTCCATTATGTTTAAAGTCTTTATTGCTAATGAACCTGAAGTTCTAATTTTCATGAAATTTTATTTATTGATATTTACGATGATGATCCATGAAAGTAATGAAATGAAAATGTGAAATATGAAATATGAAATATGGTCAAGTGACAAGAATGATATTATTATTGTGGCCACTAGTGTTAATGAATTGAAAGGATGTTAAAGGAGTATGAATTGAGATGATTGATAGAAAAAGGGTAATGTCTCGGGCGAGATGGCCTAGCCGATCGGGCCGTGATCGGACGCTATGCCGAACACATGGTGGTGACTATGGTGAATGTTGTAATTGAAATTCTGATTGTGGTTAATGTCTCAAATGAGGCGGTCTCGTCGATCGGGCTGTGATCAGACGCCATACCGCACACATGGTGGTGATTGTGCTAAAAATTTTAATTGTGGTTAATGTCCCAAATAAGACGACCTAGTCGATCGATCCGTGATCGATCTCCGTGTTAAAGTACGGTGGTATTGTGAATAATGGTATATTGGAATTAAAGATCTCCCCACCTAAAAACATGGAAATTTACTTTAAAAACTTATGTTTTGGTTTTGTTCAATGCTTCTATTGATTTCATGATTGTTCTCTCGTATATTATTATTCATTATATTGAGATGGAATTTAGTTATTCATACTAGTATTATTCGACAGTTCTAACGTCCTTTTTGCTGGGGGCGCTGCATCTTTAATGGATGCAGGTGGTTCCATAGAAGGCAGCATTTATCATTGATAGCGGTACACTCTCTTCCCAGTTGACTTAGTGAGCCCCACTTCATTTCAAGGTCATGTATATTTTGTTCCTCATGTATTGCGTTTAAGGTATAGCCGGGGCCTTGTTGCCATCATTTTCGTGTCACTCTTATGGTGTACTTAGAGGCTCCGTAGACAAGTTGTTAGTGGTGTTTAATGAATGGAGGTGGAGTACGATGGTTCCACTTTACAAGAACATAATTATAGAGGTATCAAGTTATTGAGTCACACTATGAAGGTTTGGGAGAGGGTGGTGGAAGCCAGGTGAGGAGGTGCATGTCTATTTCCGAGAATCAGTTTGGATTCATGCCGGGGCGTTCGACTACGGAAGTGATTCATCTGGTAAGGAGATTTGTGGAGCAGTATAGGGAGAGGAAGAAGGATTTGCATATGGTGTTTATTGACCTTGAGAAGTCATATGATAAAGTACCAAGGGAGGTCTTGTGGAGGTGTTTGGAGGTTAGCAGCGTTCCGGTAGCATACATTAGGGTGATTAAGGATATGTATGATGATGCTAAGCGAGTAAGGACTGTGGGTGGTGACTCAGAGCATTTGCCTGTGGCGTGGGATTGCACCAGGGATCGACTCTTAGCCCATTTTTATTTGCCTTGGTGATGGATGTACTGTCGCATCACATCTAAGGGGAGGTGCCTTGGTGCATGCTATTTGCCGATGATATAGTGTTGATTGACGAGACGTGTAGCGGAGTTAAAGCGAGGTTGGAGGTGTGGAGACAGACCTTGGAGTCTAAAGGTTTCAAACTGAGTAGAACCAAGACAGAACACTTGGAGTGAAAATTCAGTGACGGGACCCATGATGCAGACGTAGAGGTTAAGCTTGATGCTCAAGTTATCCCCAAGAGAACGAGTTTTAAGTATCTCGGGTCTATTATCCAAGGTAACGGGGAGATTGATGAAGATGTTGCACATCACATCAGAGCGGGATGGATAAAGTGGAGGCTCGCTTTCGGTGTTTTGTGTGATAGGAATGTGCTGCTAAGACTTAAGGGTAAGTTTTATCGAGTAGTGGTTCGACCGGCTACGCTGTATGGGGTTGAGTCTTGGCTAGTCAAGAACTCCCACGTGCAGAAGATGAGAGTAGCAGGGATGAGGATGTTGAGATGGATGTGTGGGTGTACCAGGAGAGATATGATTAAGAATGAAGCTATCCGGGACAAAGTAGGAGTAGCCTCTATGGAGGACAAAATGCGGGATTCGAAGCTGAGATGGTTCAGACATGTTAAGAGAAGAAGCTTTGATGCTCTTGTCAGGAGGTGTGAGAGGTTGGCCATAGAGAGTTTGAGAAGAGGTCGAGGTAGGCGTAAGAAGTACTTGAGAAAGGTGATTAGGCAGGACATGGCGCTGCTTCAGCTCATTGAGGACATGACCCTTGATAGGAGGGGGTGGAGGTTGAGGATTAAGGTAGAAGGTTAGTAGGTAGTCTATAGTTTGTTCACCGATAGTCTTAGTAGCATGCATGTCCCTTCATACTCTTAGATTTTTATTACACTATGTGGTTTTGTCCGCCTCAGGTATTGTATTCTCTGTTGCTATTATTTTGTACTACTTATCCTTTATCTCTCATTTTTCTTTCCTCTTCCATCTTTCCTCCTTCCTTGCTTTCCTCTTTTTCTTCTTTCCCTTCCTGAGCCGAGGGTCTATTGTAAACAACCTATGTACTTGCATTAGGTAGGGGTAAGGTCTGCGTACAGACTACCCTCCCCATACCCCACCTGTCGGGATCAAACTGGGTTTGTTGTTGTTGTTTGTCGTTTATTAATGGAGTACATCTCCTCTTTATTCAAGGATGAGTTTGGGTAGAAGGAAATCTAACAGACTTGCTCGGCCAGGTTATCTCGGTCGAGCGTTGGTCGCGCTCCCTGAGGTCGGAGCGTGACAAGCTTGACAAGTGGACTTTGAATGCGGATGGTGGCAGAAGATGGGGAATTCTAACTACAAATGTGTCAAAGTCTTTTAACGGGTTATTGAAGTCTGCACGTGGATTGCATGTCACTTCCATGGTGCAGATGTCATTAAAGCAGATGGCGAAGAGGTTTTTTGAAAGATCTAGAGGTGCATCATCATTGATGGAAAGGGATGTTGAATTTATGCCAATACTAATGAAAAGATTTTAGAAATACAGAAAGCGAGCACAGTGGCATCAATTTTTGCAGTATTGCAACGAGCAAAATATTTTTGAAGTTCACTCTGCTATTCATCACAACCGGGGAAATAATACACATATCGTTAATGAAACCATAAGGTTATGCTTTTGCGGGAAATTGGCCATTTATCACATGACGTGCTCACATGCCATGAAGTGCTTTCAACATACAGGTTTCGCGGCAACGAGGTACGTTGATAAAGAATATAGTGTTGCTGCATACTTAAACACCTATAGTGGAAAATTGTAGCTAGTGGATGTTGAGCATTATTGGCCGTGGGAACCATTTAAAATGGTGTGTAACAAGGATTATGTGCATCAACTATAAGTGCAAAAAAGAATGCATATACGGAACCAAATGGGTGTTGGTGATACCGTTTACGCACGTAAATGTGACATATGTTCGCAAATAGGACAAGACTTTCGTAAATGTCCTTCAGCTAGTTTGGGTAGCGATGGTAATTCAGCTCCCGGTGGAAGTTCATCCAATGTGCCCAATTATCAAGGATACACGTAGTGTTTTGTTGCAGTAATTTGTTGTAATAAGTGTATGTAAATGTTCAGCTTGCAAAATGTATGAAATAAAATTATGTTTCCATTGGCGTTAAGTCTAATTGATATTTAGCATTAATACTTTAGTACAACAATTTAACATACACCCCCAAGAAAAAACCAATTGTCATTCGCCATTATCATCGCTGTCTGGCACTATTTCATTGTCACTGTCTTCATCTTCTTCGTCAACATCGTGAACATACCCTTCTGGACCGAAGGAATCGTAATCTAGGCCCCAGTTGACACACATTTCTCGTATATCATCACTATCATTAATAAGTCCACTTTCTTGATTTCTACAACAATATGGGACTCCTACGTCCAATGTCTGTGGTAGAAACTTAGGTAGTCCCTCCCACTAGTCATTTGTTGGGAAAACAAGATTATTATTGTCTCTATGAAATTTTTCATTTTCTAATAAATCCCAGTACTGATCCTCCGTTCCTCCCCGGTAGTTAAAATCATCCATTGCATTATGAACAACTAATGCCTTTTCCATCTCTAGAATCTCCTTCACCAAATGTCGAATCACTTCACGTTCATCATTGTGTGTGTTTTTCTTGTAAGGTTGCATGCATTGCTTGTGGCAAAACAAGACCATGCTAGCGACATAGTACTTCATAATCATATCGTTTTGAGTAAAGGGGAACCCATTATAGTTCTTCGCCCCAAATTCGCATACCTTCAGTCTTTGTAGAATGCGCTTCGCCCTCAATAATGTGCCCTGCAACTTTGAGATCAGTGTGTATATTGATAGGCTTATTTACCAAGGGATGCAGAACACCATACCACTTATCATCAACCAAGCCAGTATAGCAACCTAGCATATTTTTCTCAAGGTAGGGATCGATAGTGTTAAGACGTGTTCCATGGGGATCTGTTGAACAACCTTCATCCTTGTGATCTTTTCTTATTTTATAGGTTCGACTATGCCTCATGGTCCTAAAGCTAGATCGCCTATTTGGGACCATTTTGATGTAGTTGAAGAAAATAAAGAAGCCCGCAAAGCAAAGTGCCTTCATTGTGGTCGAGTTTATAATTGTCATCCGAAGTATTATGAAACTTTTAGCTTAGTGAATCATGTTAAGAAGTATCTCATGCCTCATCCAATGATTCGTATTTAAGTATCCTTTTCTAGACTTACTTTGTGCCTTGTGGGTTGTGACTAGTTTGCCACTGTTTTGTTGTTTGGTGATGGTATTTCTAGACTTGTTTTGGCTATCTCTTGAATTCTACAGGAACTTGTATTGAACTAAAATAGTAGTTGTTGCCTGCTTCTTTAAAACTTCTGCATTGCTCCCATGAATAGTAGTTGTTGCATGCTTCCATAAAACTTCTTAGTATGTGAAGTACTACTGCATTTGTCAGCTTTTCTCATTTGATTAGCATTCTGTTGTAAATGGTGATTCTGTTTTACTTTCTCATGTTGTGAACTTTGAGTCTTGGGCTTTGTGACTATTTTAGCTTGTAATGTGGGGTTCTATGGAAGTACAACATAGTGTTGCTGCCTATTTCCATGTAATTTTGGTAAAACCTTATATGTTTGTTTCTTTGGTTTAAGCAAAACAACTTGATCATCATATTTAGCAATAGCTGATTGGTCATCATGACCAAAGAAAGCAACACTGACTTTCGTTCTTGACCAAAGAAAGCAAATAGAGCGTTCATTTCGAGAGTGCCAATTAAAGAATTTGAGGAGTTGTTTCATGTAGGTGGACTTCTCAACTTGGTTGTGTGTTCTGTCAACTTACAAGCGTTTCTCCATGCATGCATATTTTTACTTTTTGGTTACACCTTTATGTTCATTTTGTCTTTTAGAATTGACTCAATTTTCCCTATACAAAAGGTGTTTTCCATTAAATAGCTTCCAACTCTGCCTTTGTGTTCTTTTAGGCTTTTACATTGTTTGCTTTCAAAATGAAGTCCATAGTTTCATCATTAAGATACCCAAAACAACTTGCTCATCCTCACATCTCTCTATTGTGAATTAGAAACAGTAGAGTAGGATGTATGGAAATGGACATCAAGATACTCTTTGTTGAATTCGTAGCATGAGTGCGGAGGCCAGTTTGATTGTTGTAGAATTTATGCACACTTCTGGAGTCAAATTTGTTGTTAAAACTTACAAGTAATTAACTTGAACATGGTAAACATGAAACAATGAAAGAATTTGCTACAGTTAAAGATCCGTAGTCTACATCGAATATAAAAATCGTGAACCGTTAATAACTGAAAAATTAAATTGGAAATAACCGAACCGAACCTTGAAAAAACTGTAACGAACCGTAAATACTTTGGTTTGATTTGATTATTAATATTACAAAACTGAAAACTGATAAACCGAATCATACTTTCGTACTAACCAACCAAACCAACCGATGCCTACCCCTACGTTCAAGCTCCACTGATGGCCCGCGATGGTAATTCTCTGGCGGCATATAACACCCTCGTATCCTAATCGCTCATCATCTGGGCACGCCTCAATGTCCGAGCAGCCATATTTGTAACTTGACGGCCATACTCCTGCAAAGTTTTTGCTCCCTCTTCGGTAACAATAACCTTCATAACACGTCAAATATTAATTACGGAATGATAATTTAACGTTATAACTATGTATAACAAATAACATACCAGTGTCTCATGCCTCCCAGCGTATGGAATATACCGACCACCAACGCGATGAACGGGATTCCTGACATGACATCGGATAACGCTGCGATACCAACCCATATACTCATGCTCGCCATCCGCACGCTCAGGTGCAGGGGGTGGAGGAATCAGGTCATACCTCTGGTCCCAAACCTCAATCTGGGCCTCTAGCCACTCCACGCATGTCTGGTCGACCCCGGAACGTCCATCCCGTTGGTAATGTGTCCTGAGCCAAGCGGGCAGGATAAGTACAAGCTCTGGTCGACCAAACTGGCGAAGGACTCCCTCGGTGGCATGATGCTCGATAATATCGAGATATATCTGTGGACAGAACAGCTCCACATAGGTCGACCGCGGGAGCAATAATCGGGCAAACCAACTATGAGCGCGTAGTTTTATGTCCTCGATATAAATTATTAATTAAACACAGGAATCGTGAGTAAATGCAACACATATAAAGCAAGCCAAGTAATAGGGGAGATGATGTCGAGCCTCGATCAAGCGCCCGTAGCCTCGCCTATCAATCCACCTCCTAGCTAAAGGGAGAAAGTGGAGGTGGTGTATCCGGAGCGACGGGTGGTAGAGGTGGTTGGAACTCCATGAACCGCTCTCAGACCCAAAACTAATATACATTGTGGACGTAAAATTTAAGTTATTATTTTACTATGTATGTTATAATAATAAAAAGAATTGACAATATTTTCACCTGCAGCAGCGACAAATATTCGGCAATGTCTCTTTGGGTGCCCATGCTCTCCCGACACATCTGCCTATAGAGGTAACCTAGATCCGTTGAACCATAACTATAACTAGGTAAATCATCTATCTGCTCAAGATGATGAAGAAATCTCAAGCTGACTAGGTTTCCCCAAGTGTTCGGGAATAATAAACCACCAAACGTCAGCATCATCACCAATCTCGTGTACCGGTCGATAACCTCCACCGGTGAATCATCCACAATGTCCGCATATATCGCCTCCAAATGGTGCCGGACGGGCGTCAACTACAAATGACTGGCCCCACTCAATGCAGTCTCCTCTGCTGGCTGGAAACCGGTGAGTCCCTGCAACATTTGCAGGTAATCCAATCTCGTATATTCTCTAAGAGCATGTGGGTAAGCTAAAGGTAGTCCATCATCCGGCAGACCAAAAAGAACCTCCACGTCCTCAAGCGTGATGGTAGCCTCGTTGAGGGGTAGATGAAACTTGTGCGTCTCCGGTCGCCACCACTCTATCATAGCCGTGATCAACGCCCAGTCGAATTGCAACTGGCCGATCTCTTTAATCCTGTAGAAACCCATATCCTGAAGGCGTCTAACTATACGGGGATGGAGTGGGTGGGCCCTAATGAACTCCCATATATCGTCTATATGTCTAGCGCGGAATGTCTGGGACAAACACTGCCCATCCCATACAAATGAAGAACTATGCTCGGCTTGTAGCAACAGTAGCTCTAGCGATGCAGGTTCGAGATGCACATGCGGAACCTCCATGACGATGATTATAAATTGAACAATATTAATTAAAGTATTTTTTTAAATTGGTTAACATCTTTAAATATATTGCAATATCTTTAATATTAAAATTTATTCAATACTTTTACTATATTGTTACTTAGGTTGATGCATTTTCTATATTATAATTTTATATTTTATATGTTGGTTTATCATCTTATATGTTAGTTTATTATTTTATATGTTACTTTAGTATTTTATATGCTAGTTTACTATTTTATATGTTTGTTTATTATTTAATATGTTAGTTTCGTATTTTATATGTTAGTTTATTATTTTAAATGTTTGTTTGTTACTCACCTATTTTTTACTATAATAAAATTAAATAATTAATTTTAATAATTACACATGATTTAATTATAAAATATTCATATAACAATACTTAGTTTGACAAATATTTTTGTTTTTAATGTTATTTTATTACGTTTGTTGACTAGAATTCGAGAGAGTTTGTTTTTGAACTATCATATGTTTCAGATATTTTTGGGTTTATGAGATGACTCTATTCCGCGCTCGTTAGACTTAAAAACTTTTTTCTTACCCACCTGGATTTGCATGCACAATCCGTGCGTAATTCCGGAAAGCCTTTATGTGGAAATCTAAGAAATAATAAATTTTGAAATTTAAAAGTGATTTTTAGTTGACTTTGGTCAACGTTTTGAGTAAACAGTCCGGACCCGTGTTCCGACGGTCCCGGAAGGTCTATATTAAAATATGAGACCTGGGCATATACCCCGAATCTAATTCGGAGGTCCCTAACTCGAGAAATAATTTTTTGATAAAAATTGTAAGACTGGTATCAGGCCCGTATTTTTATTCTGGAGCCTGGTACAGGTTTAATATTATATTAAATTCATGTCTGTGAAATTTGGTAGAAATCGGAGTTGATTTGACGAGATTCGGACATCCGGTTAAGAAGATGGTAATTTTGAAATGTTCTTGAGAAATTCATGAGTTTTGGTGCTAAATCTGTAGTTCTAGGTGTTATTTTTGTAATTTGATTGCACGAGCAAGTTCTTATGATATTTTTAGACATAGGTGCATTTTTGGTTTGGAGTCCCAAGGGCTCGGGAGAGTTTCGGATAGGCTACGGGGTATTTTGAACTTAGACAATTTTGCTGGTGTAATTGAACCAGTTGCAGGCCTCTGATCTCGCGATTGCGAGATCAAGCATCGCAATTGAGAACACAGTAGGGTTGGCAATTGTGAGGCTTTCATCGTAATTGCGATCAGAAGCCTGGGCCAGCAGTTCTCGCATTTGCGAGGTTATCTTCGCAATTGCGAAGGGAGTCTGGGAAGGGCAGGTTCGCAAATGCAAACATCTACTTGCATTTGCGAGGTTCAGTGGTCACAAATGCGACACTTTCCTCGCATTTTCAAAGGCAACAGGATTGTGAAGGGCATCACAATTGCGATTGTTCCTTCGCATTTACGAAGCTCACGTCGCAATTGCGACATCTGCAGCTGAGTAAAAGGGACTTAGACGGGATTTTCATTCATTCTTCAAATTTTAAGAAACTAAAGTTCAAGGGGCGATTTACCAAAGACTAATTATTACCCAAATCATAGGTAAGTGATTCTTAACTCTTTTCTTTCCATGTTTTACTTCATTTAACAAGATTTCGACCTAGAATCTAGGATTTTTATGGTGGAATTGGGGATTTTGGGTAGAAAACTATGGGTTTTGAAATTTGGGGATTTATACCTCAAATTGTGGTTGGATTAAAAAATGAATTGTATATCCGAGCTCGAGGGTGAATGGGTAATCGGGATTTGGTCCGAATTTCGGGTTTGGACAAAGCGGGCCCGGATGTTGACTTTTTCAAATATGAACTAAATTGAACCGTAGTATCGGGGATGATTCCTAAGACTTATGTTGAATCATTTGGTTGGAAATTTTCTAGATATTGTGGACTCGAAGGCTAATTAGAAAGGCAAAGTTGTGATTGAGCGTTAAGTGATATTTGGAGCGAGGTGAGTGTCGTGTCTAACTTTGGCTTGAGGGAATATGTATTATGTGGTTATTTGATATGTGTTTTATTGTCAAATATGATGTATATGTGAGGTGAAGAGCACCTATGCGTTGTTGTCGGGTCATAGCATGCGAGTGAAATTTCATTCTTGTAAATATTGTAGTCTTAAATCCTATTATCAATGCTTAGCGTTGTTATTGAAATGTTGGGAGACTTATATCCGGTTTCACTGAGGTTTGATAATTTGTGAATATTGGTTCAAAGTTGAGATTTAAATTGTGATATTAATCATTGATGAAATACGGGTTTCTTTGTAATACTTCTCTCTTTCCGTTGTTATTGATTCTGTGATTTTTGAGGAGGAACGTAAAGCACGAAGGGTGATGCCGTTCAATTATTATTTATATCGTGAGGAAGTGTGTAAAGAACGAAGGGTGATGTCGTTCTATGATATGTGAGTGTTAATGCATGAAGGGTGATGTCGTGCCATGATTTGTGAGTGCAAAAGCACGAAGGGCGAAGCCGTGTATACTATGAGAGGTTTAATGCACGAAGGTTGATGCCGTGTCCTTCTATTTATATATTGGTGAGGTTGAGAGTAAAGGCACGAAGGGTGATGCCGTGTAGTTTTCCTTTACTATCTTAATTGCTTAATTCGTTTGAGGATTACTGTTTGATTTTTGTCTTTTTATTGTTTCTCACTCCTTATATTGTGATCCCCCATTGTATGTCTCCTTCCCATTATTTTTGCTTTATTTATTTATTTACCGTTGTTTCCATTTGTACGGTTATACTGTTCAGGATTTATGTTGTGTCTTGTCCTAGACTCGTCACTACTTCGTCGAGGTTAGGCTCGACACTAACCAATGGGGTCGGTTGTACTGATGCTGCACTCTGCACTTTTTGTGCAGATCCAGGTATCGGTCCGAGCTGATTCTGAGTTCGTAGTTGACTTCTATGCAGGAGACCCGAGGTTGATCTGCTGACGTCGGCAAATTCCTGGAGTCCCTTCTTTTATATTAATTTAATCTTTTATTTAGTTCACAAACAATTATACATTTTCCTTTCAGCCAAGAACTTGTAGTAAATTCTTAGCAGTCTGTGAGTTGTGACTCCAGATCATGGGTAGTTAGACATCAGTATTATTTGCGCAGTGTTGTTATTCAATTTCGCTTATTAATTAATTATTATGTGTTGAGTTTTAGTGGTTCTAAGTAATTTATAAGATTATTATGTTGCAAACATCTAATATTGGCTTGCCTAGCAAGTGCAGCGTTACGCGCCATCACGGTTCCAACGGTGGGAAATTCGGGTCGTGACTAGTTGGTATCAATGCTCTAGGTTGCTTAGGTCTCACAATTCATGGACAAGCTTAGTAGAGTTTGGTGGATCGGTACAGAGACGTCTGTACTTATCTCCCAAAGTCTATAAAGTTAGCAACAAGTTCACTTTTATTCAACTTTGTCATGCGATTCTTGTTATCTCAATACTGATTGAACTCCTCTATTCTTATTCTCTCACAGATGGCGAGAACACGTACCACTTCTTCCACTGATCGACAGCCGGGTCCTCCATCAGAAGCTCCTACAAGGGGTAGAGGTCGAGGCCATGCCAGGGGCAGAGGCAGGGGAAGGGCTCAGCCTAGGGCCCGAGTAACAGCTCCAGCTGTGGAGCCTCAGGTAGACTTCGATGAGGACGCTTCAACTCAGACCGTTCTGGCAGGACCAACTCAGGTCCTAGAGGGGTTTATTGCTACACCGGTGCTTCAGGATGCCTTGGTCCGATTAGTGGGCCTTATGGAGAGTGTAGCCCAGATTGGCGCATTCACTATGGAACCAGTCGTATCTTAGGCTGGAGGAGGAGCCCAGACTCCTGCCACCCACACTCCGGAGCAGATGGCTCCCCAGTTTCAGACTCTAGTAGCCCATCCAGTTGGGGTAGTTCAGCCGGTTCCTGCAGCACCGCCCATTGATGGGTAAACTATGTCCTCCGAGGCTTTGTGGAGATTGGATAGGTTTACCAAGATTTTCCCAGTTCATTTCAGCGGCGCCACTTCAGAGGACCCGCAGGAGTACCTTGATATATTCCATGAGGTTCTTCGGAACATGGGTATATTAGAGACCAATGGGGTCGACTTTGCTGCTTTCCAGATGACTGGTTCCGCTAAGAAATGGTGGAGGGATTACTTGTTGACTAGACCGGCTAGGTCGCCTGCTCTTACTTGGGATCAGTTCTCACATCTCTTCTTTGAGAAGTTTCTGCTTATCACTACGAGAGAGGAGCTCCACCGTCAGTTCGAGCGTCTCCAGCGAGACAGCATGACTGTTACTCAGTATGAGACTTGTTTCGTGGATCTGGCCAGTCATGCTACCCCTTTGCTCCCCATAAAGAGAGAGAGAGAGAGAGAGAGAGAGAGAGAGAGAGAGAGAGAGAGGAGGTTTATTGAGGGTCTTGCTTAGCCAATCAGAATACACATGGCTAAGGAGACGGGGAGCGAGATCTCTTTCCAGGATGCGGCCAATGTCGCCCGACGAGTTGAGATGGTTCTTGGATTAGTAGGTCAGGGGTCAGACAAGAGACCTCGCCATTCCAGTGGATTCAACAGTGCCTCATTTGGATGCAAGGGTACTTATGGTAGAGGTCATCCTTCCAGGCCAATTCATTCAGCACTTTAGGCATCCCATGGTGCCCGTGGTGGTCGTGGCCCGCATATGCCTTATTCTGATCAGCCATCTCCTATCAGTGCACCTCTTCTTCAGAGGTTTCAGGGTGGTTATTCAGGTCGACAAGGTCAGTTTGCCGGCCAGCAGTCTTAACAGCCAAGGTCATGTTATACTTGTGGTGATTCGAGGCACATTGCTAGATATTGCCTTGACGCATCGAGCAGTTCGCAGTACCACGTTTCTCTTTCCATTGTTCCAGCACCAGCTGCCGAATTGTCTGCCTAGCCAGTCAGAGGTAGGGGTCAGGTAGCCAGAGGTAGGGGCCATAGTGTTTGAGGTAGAGGTCAGCTCGCTAGAGGTGGAGTCCCGCCTGTCAGAGGTCGTCCCAAAGACATGGTTCAGGGTGGTGGGGCCCAGCCCCGATGTTATGCATTCCTATCCAGACCTGAGGTTTAGTCCTCCGATACTGTTATCACAGGTACTGTTTCAGTTTGTAGAGATGCTTCAGTACGATTTGATCCGGGGTCTACTTACTCCTATGTGTCATCTTATTTTGTTTCATATTTGGTTGTGCCTCGTGCTTCTTTGAGAGCCCATGTATATGTGTCCATGCCTGTGGGGGATGCTATTGTTGTGGATAATGTAGATAGCTTGTGTGTGGTCGTGATTGTGGGTCTTGAGACCAGTGTAGACCTTTTGCTCCTTGATATGGTTAATTTCGATGTCATATTAGGCATGGATTGGTTGTCACCTTATTACGTTATCTTGGAATGTCACGCCAAGACAGTGGCATTAGCCTTGTCGGGGTTGTCTCGATTAGAGTGGAGAGGGACTCCTGGTCATTCCTTCAGCAAGGTTATTTCTTATATGAAGGTCCGTCGCATGTTCGAGAAAGGGTGCTTGGCCTATTTGGCTCATGTCCGTGATTCTAGTGTTCAGGTTTCCTTTATGAATTCGATGCCTGTTGTTCATGAGTTTTTCAAGGTGTTTCTTGCAGACCTGTCAGGGATGCCACCCGACAGGGATATTGACTTTTGCATTGATGTGGCTCCAAGCACTCAGCCCATTTCTATTCCTCCATACCGGATGGCCCCACCAGAGTTGAAAGAATTGAAGGAACATTTGCAAGACTTGCTTGATAACGACTTTATTAGACCTAGTGTCTCACCCTAGGGTGCGCTGGTTTTGTTCGTGAATAAGAAGGATGGATCTATGAGGATGTGTATAGATTATTTCAGTTCCTGTGTCTGTCGCTATCGCCCTATTCTCTCTCAATTGCCTATCCTTTCTAGATGAGTGGGATCGGTAGTTGAGCAAAGCCACTATCAAGAACAAGTATTTATTGCTGAGGATTGATAATTTGGTTGATCAGCTTCAGGGTGACAAAGTATTCTCAAAGATTGATTTGAGATTGGGCTACCATCAGTTGAGGATTAGGGCATCCGATGTCCCTAAGACATCCTTTCGGACGTGGTATGGGCACTATGAGTTTCTGGTGATGTCTTTTGGCTTGACCAATGCCCCCGCAACATTTATGGACTTGATGAACTGAGTGTTCAAGCCTTATCTGGATTCCATTGTGATTACTTATCTGGATTCCATTGTGATTATGTTTATTTATGACATTTTGATATACTCCCGCAGTCGGGAGGAGCATGAGCAGCACCTCCGGATAGTGCTCTAGACTTTGAGGGATAGTCTGTTGTATGCTAAATTTTTGATGTACAAGTTTTGGTTGGATTCAGTTGCTTTCTTGGGTCACATCGTATCAGCAGAGGGTGTTCAGGTAGATCCTAAGAAGATTGAGGCAGTCAAGAACTGGCCGAAACCCACTTCAACCGCGGAGATCAAGAGCTTCTTGGGTTTCGCAGGTTATTACCGCCGGTTGTGGAGGGGTGTTCATCCATAGCAGCCCCAATGACTAAGTTGACCCAGAAGGGTGCCCCATTCATATGGTTGGACAAGTGTGAGGCGAGTTTTCATAAGCTCAAGACAGCCTTGACTTTGGCATCGGTGTTGGTATTCCCATCGGGTTCAAGATCTTACACGGTATATTGTGATGCCTCTCGTGTTGGGCTCGGAGCAACATTGATGCAGGAGGGTAGGGTGATTGCATATGCGTCTCGTCAGTTGAAGGTTCATGAGAAGAATTATCCTGTCCATGACTTAGAGTTGGCATCCATTGTTCACGCGTTGAAGATTTTGAGGCACTATATTTATGGTGTGCCGTGTGAGGTTTTCACAGATTATCGCATCCTTCAGTATTTTTTCAAGCAAAAAGATCTCAATTTGAGGTAGATGAGATGGTTAGAGCTATTGAAAGACTATGATATCACTATATTGTATCATCCGGGAAAGGCCAATGTGGTGGCCGATGCATTGAGTAGGAAGGCAGTGAGTATGGGTAGCCTTGCATTCATTCCAGTCAGTGAGAGGCCGTTAACTTCAGATATTCAGACTTTGGCCAACCAGTTTGTGAGGTTGGATATTTCAGAGCCCAACCGTGTTCTAGCTTGTATAGTCGATCAGTCCTCCTTGTTTGAGCATATCAGAGATCCGTAGTATGATGACCCTCACTTGATGGTCCTTAGGGACACGGTTCGGCACAGTGGTGCCAAGCAGGTTACCGTTGGAGATGATGGCATTTTGAGGATGCAAGGTCGTGTATGTCTGCCTAATGTTGATGGGCTTCGTGAGTTGATCCTTGAGGGGGCTCGCAGTTCTGGGTATTCTATTCACCCAGACACTGCCAAGATGTACCAGGACCCGCGACATCATTATTGGTGGAGCATGATGAAAAAGGATATAGTTGCTTATGTAGCTCGGTGCCTGAACTGTCAGCAGTTGAAGTATGAGCACTAGAGATCCGGTGGTTTTCTTCAGAAGATAGAGATTCCTGAGTGGAAGTGGGAACATATCACTATGGACCTTGTCGTCGGACTCCCACGGACTCAAAGGAAGTTCAATGCCGTGTGGGTTATTGTGGATAGGATAACTAAGCCGGTGCACTTTATTCCAGTGGCAGTTACTTATTCTTCGGAGATTTATATTCAGGAGATTGTTCGTCTTCATAGTGCGCCCGTGTCTATCATTTCTGGTATTGGTACGCAGTTTACCTCGCACTTTTGGAGGGCAATTCAGTGTGAGTTGGGTACGCGAGTTGCGTTGAGCACAACATTACATCCTTAGACGGACGGGCAGTCCGAGCGTAAGAAAAGGTCAACCTGTTGTTGCTCGACTTTCTCTTCTAGACACAAGATATTTGGAGTACCAACATGCAAATTTGGGTACTGCAGAAGTTACCTTGAATGCATGGACTGTTTTCATAACCATCTTTCCAAATTTCAATATGTCCCTTTACGACCCATACTTAACCGAAGCCCTAAAAATCCAGGTCCAAATTCAAGGTGCCCCACAAGCCAAAGATTCTATCCAAGCCACTCTTCATCACCAAATAGCATGGCGAGTCCAAAATCATGCCATGGATCTTTGCCTTCCCGGAGGAGAAAATGCTTTACTCTTGAATATTGATGCTACTAAAGGAAATACCATGTGCACCCAAATACCCAGACAAATTTCCAGAGATGAGCTTGTCAAAATTCTTCCTGATTCTTGGATCACAAATTATGAAAGGTTAAGGGAACCAGAAGAACCTCTACAATCTGGTGAGCCAACTTTTACCAAAAGAAATGACAAAAGTGTTTCCATAAGCTTTGACCATTCCCATCTCAAAAAACCCAATAAAACCATCTTTTCTTGCCAAATGATCCAACACGTGGGATCAATGCATGCCCCCTGCAGTGTTTTCCTACAATAAAAGCTACCAGTCGAGCATTCAGATGGATCCCTATGAGGCGTTATATGGTAAAAATGCAGGTCGTCAGTTGGGTGGTTTGAGCCGTGGGAGGCTCAGTTGTTGGGTACAGATTTAGTGCAAGAGGCCTTCGACAAGGTCAAGATTATACAGGATCGACTTCGTATAGCTTAGTCCAGAGATCGTAGAGCTCGTGATGTGGTATTCATGGTCGGGGAGAGGATATTGCTTTAGGTATCGCCCATGAAGGGTGTCATGAGGTTTGGGAAGAAGGGAAAGTTGAGCCCTAGGTATATCGGGCCATTTAAGATCCTCGAGAGAGTGGGGGAGGTAGCTTATAGACTTGCATTGCCTCCAGGGTTATCCTCAGTTCATCCGGTATTCCATGTGTCCATGCTTCGGAAGTATCACGGTGACTCGTCCCACATGTTAGATTTCAGCTCTGTCTAGTTGGAAAAGGATTTGACTTATGAGGAGGAGCCGATAGCCATTCTAGACCGGCAGGTTCGTCAGTTGAGGTCGAAGGGTTAGCCTTAAGTTCGAGTGCAGTTGTGAGGTCATCATGTCGAGGCAGCTTTTTGGGAGTCCGAGTCGGACATACAGAGTAGATATCACCACTTGTTCGCCAAATCAGGTACTTTTCTATGTCAGTTTGAGGATGAACGTTTGTTTTAGAGGTGGAGATCGTGATGACCCAAAGGGTCATCTTGTGGTTTAAGACTCTATTGTGTGCTCGTTAGCCTTAAAACCTTATTTTTACCCACCTCAATTTGCATGCGCAGTCCGAGCATAATTATGGAAAGCCTTTATGTTGAAATCTAAGAAATAATAATTTTTGGAATTTAAAAGTGATTTTTAGTTGACTTTGGTCGACATTTTGAGTAACGGACCCGGATTCGTGTTTCGACGGTCCCCAAGGTCCATAGTAAAATATGGGACATGGGTGTATGCTTTGAATCGAATTCCAAGGTCCCTAGCTCGAGAAATGAATTTTTGATGAAAATTGTAAGACTGAAATTCTAAGGATTTAAAGAAATTAATTAATGTTTGATCTCGTTGGTATCGGGCCCGTATCTTGGTTTGAAATCCCGACGCATATTTAATATAATATTTACGTCATGTCCGTGAAATTTGGTAGAAATTGAAGTTGATTTGATGTGAGTCGGACGTCTGGTTGAGAAGATAGTAATTTTGAAACGTTCTTGAGAAATTCATGAGTTTTGGTGCTAAATCCGTAGTTCTAGGTGTTATTTTTGTAATTTGATTGCACGATAAAGTTCGTACGATGTTTTAAGACTTGGGTGCATGTTTGTTTTGGAGTCCCGAGGGCTCGGGAGAGTTTCGGATAGGCTGCGGCGTGTTTTGATCTTCGAAAAGTTTGCTGGTTTAACTGAACCAGTTGCAGGCCTCTGATCTCGCGATTGCGAGATCAGGCATCGCAAATGCAAACACAACAGGGTCCGCAATTGCGAGGCTTTCATCGAAATTGCGATCAGAAGCCTGGGCCAGCAGTTCTCGCATTTGCGAGTTTACCTTCGCAATTGCGAAGGGAGTCTGGGAAGGGAAGGTTCGCAAATGCGAACATCTACTCGCATTTGCGAGGTTCAGTGGTTGCAAATGCGAAACTTTCCTAGCATTTGCGAAGGAAGCATGATTGTGAAGGGCATCACAATTGCGATTGTTCCTTCGCATTTGCGAAGCTCGGGTCGCAATTGCGACATCTGCAATTGAGTAAAAGAGACTTAGACGGGGTTTTTCATTCATTCTTGAAATTTTCAAAACCTAAACCTTAAGGGGCGATTTTCCAAAGACCAATTCTTCCCCAAATTATAGGTAAGTGATTTTTAACTAATTTTTTTAAATCTTTTAAAATGATTTCAACCTAGAATCTAGGATTGTTATGGTGGAATTGGGTATTTTGGGTAGAAAACTAAGGATTTCGAAATTTGGGGATTTAGAACTCAAATTGAGGTCGGATTCCAAAACCAATTGTCTATCCCGGCTCGGGGTGAATGGGTAATCGGTTTTTTATCCAAATTTCGGGTTTTGACCAAGCGGGCCCGGGTGTTGCCTTTTTTTGACTTTTTAAAAAGTCTTAAATCCTATTATCCATGCTTAGCGTTGTTATAGAAATATTGGGAGACTTATATCCGATTTCACCGTGGTTTGACAATTTGTGAATATTGGTTCAAAGTTGAGATTCAAATTGTGATATTAATCATTGATGAAACACGAGTTTCTTTGTGATACTTCTCTCTCTCCAATGTTATTGATTCTGTGATTTGTGAGGAGGAGCGTAAAGCACGAAGGGTGATGTCGTGCCATGATATGTGAGTGTTAATGCACGAAGGGTGATGCTGTGCCGTTCTATTTATATATTGGTGAGGTTGAGAGTAAAAGCACGAAGGGTGATGCCGTGCAATTTTCCTTTAATGTCTTAATTGCTTAATTCGTTTGAGGATCACTGTTTAATTTATGTCATTTCATTGTTTCTCACGCCTTATATTGTGATCCCCCATTGTATGTCCCGTTTCCATTATTTCTGCTTTATTTATTTATTTACCGTTGTTGCCATTAGTATGGTTATACTGTTCAAGATTTATGTGGTATCTTGTCCTAGCCTCGTCACTGCTTCATCGAGGTTAGGCTCGACACTTACCAGTACATGGGTTCGGTTGTACTGATGCTGCAGTCTACACTTTCTGTGCAAATCCAGGTATTGGTTCGAGCTGATTCTGAGTTCGTAGCTGACTTCTGCACAGGAGACCCGAGGTTGACCTGGTGACGTCCGCAGATACCTGGAGTCCCATCCTTTATATTCATTTTCTATTTTATTTAGTTCACAAACAGTTATACATTTTCCTTTCAGCCAAATACTTGTAGTAAATTCTTAGTAGTCCGTGAGTTGTGACTCCAGATCATGGGTAGTTGACATCAGTATTATTTGTGGAGTATCGTTATACTAATTCGCTTATTAATTTAATTATTATGTGTTGAGTTGTAGTGGTTCTCAGTAATTTATAAGATTATTATGTTTCAAACTTCTAATGTTGGCTTGCCTAGCAAGTGTAGCATTAGGCGCCATCACGGTTCCTACGGTGGAAATTATGGTCGTGATAGTTTAACAGGTAATTAAAAGATTAATTTCAATAACTACAAAGATACTACTGTCAAGACCCAATATCCCTTCGCTAGGTGTCGTGATGGCACCTAGTCTTAGGGACTAGGTCAGCCTAACATTAACTGAAATAGCAACAATGTTTAACCAACATTTGACAATTTCAAAATAGAAAACTCTTTACAAATTTACAATCCCAAAATCGGTAGTACAAGTCATAACCTCTACTGAGTTTGCTAGATAAACCTCTAAATACAATATTTTCGATATAAGGAATAACAACGTCAATACAACATCAGAAGGTGACTCTGAAGCCTGCAAATGAAGCAGGTTTACCTTGAGTCTGCCCAGCAAGATCTGTACAACTTACAACGATCGACAGATTGCGATATACTTGGATCTGCACAAAAATGTGCAGAAGTGTAGTATGAGTACACCACAGCGGTACCCAGCAAGTATCAAGACTATCCTAAGTGGAGTAGTGACGAGGAACAGTCAAGACATCTACTGGACTAAATAACCTTAACAATTATAAGTGCACAACTAACAGAGTACAACAAAGCTCTGCATAATGACAATAATAATTGAATGCTTACCATAGGAAATAGAATCTACCATTAACGGCGGAACACCACAAGTAATAATACAGAAGAGTAAGCTAAATAGAGTTTAAAACAATTAAAGGAAAGACACGTAGCAACTAGAAGAGAATAACTAGTTTCACACTAGGTTTTATCCAATAATCTCCACGAGGTACCGAACCTTAAAATATTCATAATTCACAGGTACCAATTTCTGAACCCTAAACACTTGGCATCTTGTGCCTTCATTAAAGCTAATAGCTGCATAGACGGCGCACGTGCCAATAGAACCATTCTCACGTACTGGCAAATAGACGAGGGTGTATAGAAATTATCAATAACATCAGGATCCATTTTCTTGAATCGTTAGGGGTGATTAACTACGTGTATGCTTGATCCAGTGTTCTATCACGGTTCCAATCAACAAGTAAGAGTTGAGATAAGTAATGACACATAAGAAACGATCACCACAAAATGAACACGGTATAACTCAAACAGAGTAGGCACACCACTACACAAATAACAACAATAATAATGCCCCCAGGCCATCACAAGTCATCACAATCAATCCCCGACATAGCCCACCTTGTCTCACCACATATGCAAATATCAATAGTAACAATAGCATGGAAGAAACCTTGTGCTTCATAACAACAAGTACAACAACAATTATGACAATAACACAAGAGTACGCAGATAAATTAAAACTAGAATTCTAGAAAACAAAGAAAGGGAAGAAACAAACTCACAGAAAAGATCAACAACAACAACAACAACCCAGTGAGATCCCACATGTGGGATCTGGGGAGGGTAGTGTGTACGCAGACCTTACCCCTACTCCGGAGGAGTAGAGGTAAGGTCTGCGTACACACTACCCTCCCCAGATCCCACATGTGGGATCTGGGGAGGGTAGTGTGTACGCAGACCTTACCCCTACTCCGGAGGAGTAGAGAGGCTATTTCCTGTAGACCCTCGGCACAAGTAGGAGAGAGAGAGAGAGAGAGACAATGTATCTGTAGCAGCAAAAGAATCCAGACAGATAACACCAGCAACATAATAGCCAAAAAATAGAAAGCAAAGTAGTACCACTAAGCATCAACAAAGGCACAATACTACATACGCAAGTGAATAATATGTACACAAAGGGCTGCTAAACTTACTATAGCCTAACTTTCAATCCTAAGGAAGTATAAAGAACACAAATGGAGCCCCTAGCAGCCTAAAACAAGACACTATCACACTAGCCTCATATCTCCTAAACAACTACCCTAATGCTCGACCTCCACAACTTCCTATCAAGAGCCATGTCATCGGAAATTTGCATCCGCACCATGTCCTGCCTGATCACCTCTCCCCAATATTTCTTAGGTCGCTCTCTACCTCTCCTCATACACGTCAAGGCCATCCGTTCACACCTATTCACCGGTGCATCGAGGCTTCTACTTTTCACGTGCCCGAACCATCTAATCCTAGCTTCCCGCATCTTATCTTCCATGGGAGCCACGCCCACATTCACCCAGATATCTTCATTCTTAATCTTATCTAGCTTAGTGTGTCCGCACATCCATCTCAACATCCTCATCTCTGCAACTTTCATCTTCTGGATGTGAGAATTCTTCACTGGCCAGCACTCTGCACCATATAACATGGCCCGCCTAACCACTGCTCTATAGAACTTTCCTTTGAGTGATGGGGGCACCTTCGTGTCACACGGACACCATACGCTAGCCTCCATTTCATCCACCCCACTCCTACATGGTGCGTGACATCCTCGTCAATATCCCCATCCCCCTGAATAATCGACCCCAAGTACTTGAAGCCCCTTTCTTGGGGATGACTTGTGAATCGAGCCTCACGTCCACGTCCGCTTCACCCAGCACGCTGCTGAAATTGAACTCCACGTATTCAGTCTTAGTCTTGCTCAACTTGAAACCTTTAGACTCAAGGGTCCATCTCCAAACCTCCAACCTCTCATTAACACTGCCTCGCATCTCATCAATCAGTATTATATCATCCGCGAATAACATACACCATGGTACCTCCCCTTGAATATGGTGCGTCAGTGCGCCCATCGTCAGGGAAAATAAGAACGGGCTGAGCGCAGAACCTTGGTGTAGCCTTATAATAATCGGGAAATGCTCCGAGTCGCCCTCCACTGTCCTAACCCGAGTCTTAGCTCCATTATACATATCCTTAATCACCCTAATATAAGCCACTGGAACACCTTTCACCTCTAGGCATCTCCAAAGAACTTCCCTAGGTACCTTATCATAAGCTTTCTCTAGGTCAATAAACACCATGTGCAAATCCTTCCTCTTATCCCTGTACAGTTCCACCAACCTCCTAATAAGATGGATCGCTTCCGTAGTGGAACAACCATGCATGAACCCAAACTGGCTCTCGGATATCGACACCAGCCTCCTCACCCTCGCCACCACTACCCTCTCATACACTTTCATGGTATGACTCAGTAGCTTGATGCTCTTATAGTTGTTACAGTTCTGGATATCGCCTCTGTTATTGTATAGAGAAATCATCGTACTCCACCTCCATTCCTCTGGCTTCTCCTTCGTCTTGAAAATAACATTAAACAGCCCAGTTAGCCACTCCAATCCTGCTCTACCCACATACTTCCAAAATTCTACTGGAATTTCATTTGGCCGCTCTTCCCTGCTCATCTTACGCATAGCCCCGACAACCTCCTCGACTTGACTGCGCCTACATAGCTGAAATTTTGGTGACACTCGGAGTGCTCCAATTTCTCTAGCACAATGTCTCTATCCCCTTCGTCATTTAGCAGCTTATGGAAGTACGTCTTCCACCTCCGTTTAGTATGCGCGTCCTCCATTAACACTTGTCCTTCCTCGTCCTTGATTCACCTCACTTGGTCTAGATCCCGAGCCGTCTTCTCTCTCACCTTGGCCAGCCGGAACAACTTTTTATCTCCACCTTTTCCCCCTAATTCTTCGTATATGCGACCAAATGCTGCACTCATCGCTTTCGTGGCCGCTAACTTCGCCACCTTCTTATCTTCATTATTACTAACTTTGTTCCTCTACCTCTCCTCCTCCTCCGTACTCCCCACTAATCGTCGATACGCCGCTTTCTTTTCCTCCACCTTACCCTGGACCTCGGTATTCCACCACCAGTCACCCCTGTGCCCACTCGAGTAACCCTTCGAGACGCCTAGTACCTCTCTTGCCGCCTTCCTAATACTGTTCGCCGTCATCGTCCACATACCGTTAGCGTCAACAAAAATTAACGATACCACCTAACAAGGACGAGATATTGTGTAGCAACGACCTCCACATAAGTGCATTTCAACAACAAGGGAGATATCACGAGTCTATAATTCCAAATAAGGATAAGGCAACTATGATAAAGGATAACTGACTTCATCTAGGATTTATCACTCATGAAAAGGTGCAACAAGTACAATTAAAGATAAGCAACGAAAAGGATAATCATGGCCTCAATTATGGATAAACAATTACAAAAGAGATAATAATAATTTCAAATAAAGATAAGCAATTAGGAAAGGATGGCATGGCAATCAAAGAGGTAACAACTTCAGTTAAGGCACACAAGAGTCAAATAGGTAATAAAAGTTGAAAATAAAGCAATTAATTCCAAATAAAACACGTAGAGGTTAAACTAGGAAATGTGAAAACTTAACATAATAAAGAAAACTTCATATCTAATGAATATAAGAACCTATGTGCCCTAAAAGGTCAATTTTTACACAAATAAGCATGCGCATGTACTCGTCACCTCGCGTACACGCACTTTACATGATACGAGTAGCATAAAAGACTCAAATCCTAAGGGATAGTTCCCTCACACAAGGTTAGGCAAGATACTTACCTCAAAGAAGCTAGACCGCTACTCTAAAATGAACTTCTCGAGTGAAATAACCTCTAGACTGCTCAAATATATCCAAAATAACTTCAAAGCATAAATACAACTCATAAGAAACTATTTCGAATAATAAAGCTTCAATCTTTATGAAAAACTAAAAATCAACCCAAAAGTATACCCCCAGGCCCGCACCTTGGAAACTCGAAAAAATTCACAAAATCCGAACACCCATTCAATTTCAAGCCCAACCAAACTAATTTCATCCAATTCCGACTCCGAATCAATGTTCAAAACCCCATTATTCTCTTTAGAAAAGTTTTTGATAAAAATCCTCAATTCTCTAATCAAAACATTGATTAATTCAAGAATGATCTTCTATAATCATATTAAAATACAAAAATTATAGTAAGATACTAACCCCCGTGAAAAGACGAGAAGAGCGCCGTGAAAATCACCTCAATTGGAGCTCTAGAACTCATGATGTGCTCAAAATACTAAAATAACACGGTCTGATTTTTATATACTCAGGGATTTTCACTTTTGCGACAAACAATCCGCACTTGCACATTTCCAGTTGTATGCGGACTAATTAGCGCACCTTCGGGGCCGCGGATGCAGACCCAACTTCGCATCTGCGAAGCACCTGCACCAACTCTCTTCTCCGACACTAAAATGAGCATAACTTCCTCATACGATGTCGAAATTCGACGATTCATTTTGCTTTGGATCAGTAGTTATAATATGGATCTAATGCTTCAATTAAAACAGAAATTAAAGCTCCTTTTGCTAATGTGGTACATTTATGCTTGAAGAAAGGAAGTCGAAATATGAAAAACGAGCGCAACACAACCCAAACCTATTCGAAACTCACCCGAGCCCCTCGGGACAACGTCCGAACATACCAATAACTCCCAAAATATAACACGGACCTGATCGAGGCCTCAAATCACATCAAACAACATCAAAACTATGAATCACACTTAAAATCAAACTTAATGAACTTTCAACTTCTACAACTCGCGCTGAAACATAACAAATCAACATGGAATGACGTCAAATTTTGCAGGAAAATCTCAAATGATATAAAGGAGCTAATCCAACTCTCGAAATTTCAATCCAAGCTCCATATAAACAAAGTCAACTCCCGGTCTAACCTCTTAACCTTCCAAAACTTCAACTTTTCAATTTTTGCCAAAATGCTTCATATTATCCTACGGACTTCCAATTCAAATCCGGACGCGTGCACAAGTCCAAAATCACCATAAGAAGCTGTTGGAATTGTCAAAACCCCATTCCAGAGTTGTTTACCAAAAAGTCAAATTTCGGTCAACTCTTATAGCTTAAGCTTGCAAAACTAGAATCCTTCTTCCAAATTTACTCCGAATCATCTGGTAACTGAACTCAATCACACATGTAAGTCATAACACATAATACAAAGTTGTTCAAAATCTTATGCCGTCAAGCGGGACTTTAATTCTCAAAACGATCAGCCGAGTCGCTACATCATCCCCCTCTTAAACAAATGTTTGTCCTCGAACGTGCAAAATCGTCCAGAAGTCATCATATCACTGAATGTATTCATCCAACATACACCTGCAGGTAACCCCACGTCACCCAAATCCACATAAACCTGAGGACACTATCTCAACTATAATTTATCCCTTCCACCAACACCAATAAGCCTTAGAGTCAAAATTGTCACCTTTCATTCATCTCCAAAAGACCTGAGTCCTACATCCACACCCGGTATCGGCCTCAACCAACTACAACAACTTATGACTACACCCATAAAGTACAACCACATATCGTGATACATCACACATATGCCCATAATAACATTTTTGATCACAATAGCTACTCGTAATCAAAACCAACACCGGCAACCAATGTCATATCCGTTAGAACCCTGTTTCAACCCTCCACAACACTTAAAATGATGCAAGAAACATGAAGAACTCATAACTATTCACCCAAATAAATAAGTCACAACTAACACCACTGGGCACAAACCCCGCAAGCTAAAACTCAATAAGCACAACACGAAAATGACTGAATATATAAGGAGAAACATATAATAGAACTATCAAGCAAGCCCGGCAGGCATAACTCTCTATGAGTACCATTCTAAGAATTGATTTAACAAGGAAGAACCAACGAATATGAACAACTCACAAGGATCACATCCCGATATAACTTCCACCGCGGAACGTAGCTTGGTCAAACATATCAAATCATATGAAATCGCGAGGGTCTCACCCTCACAAACCGAAACCTTATACTACTTCAATTCCTCATTAAAATCAAAACACTTACTTAACTCACACCCGGGTAGAGCATAATCATTAATCGTAACCAAATTACTCAGGAATCACATCAAAAACTACCGTAATGGACAACGAGAATTCACTTCTAGTCTCGTAACTCTCAATAATGAATAAAAACAAATGATAGACACGGTCTACCACTACAGAGTCTTCCAACTAGGGTAAACACATGATTAGAATACTAAATCACGAAACTCACCCACATGTGAAGCAAGATAGGAGGACTCACCCCAATAAGCAGAACCGAAACAAAATACGCATAATGCTCCTCTATAACAAATTGAAAGAATACCTGTATGAAATTACCTGGCGTAGAAGCCTCAGAACTACTGTATGAAACAAATATGAATGGGTCGGGCCTTCCCCTCTTGGGCGCCCTCTACTCGTCTGGATACCTTGTTATGACACATCTTTTCGGAGTATGGGACAATCTCTCACCATGTGGCTAGTATATCCACACTCGAAGCAACCTCTCTGTTGATGTGGCTGTGCAAATTGTGCGGTACGGGTACTGTGAGACCCATGAGCACATGAAACGCTGTGTGAAGCCTAAAGTTCAAACTGAATTGGCTGACCCACAAAACCTCTACCATGTCGTACCCTGCTTCCAATATTAAGACCAATAGATCTCTCATGTCTGCGAGGCCTCCTAGTCTCCATGTGCTCTCTCTCCTGACCTCACCTGCCCTCTCTCCCTTGGCCTCGCATGACTTCTCTCTCCTGGTCCCACATGCCCTCCAATCGGCAAGCGATCCCTACCACCTTCTGAAATGAAACATCCGACTCCAACTCCCGGTCCATGCTGAACCGAATATCATGTCTGAGCCCCTCAATTAACCGACTAACTCGC
Organism: Nicotiana undulata; assembly: GCA_005239495.1. NCBI lineage: Eukaryota > Viridiplantae > Streptophyta > Magnoliopsida > Solanales > Solanaceae > Nicotiana > Nicotiana undulata. The sequence goes on along the minus strand of ML298616.1, from coordinate 4,870 downwards.
TCTCTAACTGTAGCGACCTAAGTCGGTGCACGTCTGGACAAATCACTAAATCTAATGGCATACTCTGACACTGACATAGTGCTCTGGGGCAGGTGCTCAAACTCCGCACGTCATGCATCCTGAAGGGACTGGGGTACAAACTCTCTCTGGAACATCTCTGAAAATTGACCCCAAGTAAGTGAAGCTGCATCGGTCGGGCTACCTAACTCATACGCCCACCACCACTGATTAGCCCCTCCCCTAAGATGGAATGTAGTAAAAGCAACCCTACTCGTCTCCAAAATACCCATAATACGAAGACTGCAGTGGAACTTCTCTGAAAAACCCTTTGCACCCTTTGAAGCCAAAACATTGAACGTATGAGAGTCATACTTCTTGAAACTTGCAAGTCTAAGATGCTCTTCCTCAGATGTTGCTGCCTAACCACGGGTTGTACTGGAACCATAGGATGTGTTCCCATGACACCTGGAACCTAACTGACGGGAATGCGGTTCTATGGAGTACGGCAGTGGGAGTCTGAGATCCTCCCCCTGTGTGGGAAGTAGATGGTGCAACCGGAATCAACCCCGCCTGAAAGAATGTACCAAACATGCTCAGGAACTATTCTAAAGTCTCCTGAAGTCTGGGGGTAACAACAGGTGCCTCCGGGACATGTCCCCAAACCGAAGCTACTAATGGCTCCTCAACTGCTTCTCTGGTAGGTGCCCTAGATGCGGCACATGCTCCTCTTCGGCCTTTGCCTATGCCCCTTACGACACCTTCTCCGGGGGCAGTGGCATAACTGCAGCTCGTGCCCTCACTATTTGTGAGAGAATAGAAAGATTAGTCTGAGACTCACATGATAGGAAATAAAGGAAGTGAAACTCTCCTAATAGTTCTACAACCTCTCGAAGATAAGTACAGATGTATCCGTACTGTTTTACAAGACTCTTCTAAACTCGCTTATGACTCGTAGCACCTATGAACCTAGAGATCTGATACCAACTTATCACGACCCAATATCCCTCTGTTAGTTGTCGTGATGGCACATAGTCTTAGGGACTAGGTCAGCCTAATATTAACTGAAATGGCAACAATGTTTAACCAACATCTGACAATTTCAAAATTGTAAACTCTTTACGAATTTACGATCTCAAAAACGGTAGTACAAGCCATAAGCTCTACTGAGTTTGCTAGATAAACCTCTAAATACAATTGTTTCGATATAAGGAAAAACATCGTGAATACAACATCAGAATGTGACTCTGAAGCCTGCAAACTAAGCAGGTTTACCTTGAGTCTCCCCAGCAAGATCCGCACATCTTACAGCGATCCACTGATTCCAATATACTTGGATCTGCACAAAAATGTGCAGAAGTGTAGTATGAGTGCACCACGGCGGTACCCAGCAAGTATCAAGACTATCCTCAGTGGAGTAGTGATGAGGAATATTCAATACATCTACTGGACTAAATAACCTTAGCAAGTATAAGTGGAGAACTAACAGAGCACAACAGAACTCCGCATAATGACAATAATGATAGAGTGCTTACCACTGAAAATAGAAACTACCATTAACTGCGGAACACAAGTGGTAATAACATAGAAGAGTAAGTTGAACACAATTTAAAGCAATTAAAGGAAAGTAACATAGAAACTAGATAAGAATAACTACTTTCATACCAGGTTTTATCCAATTATCTCCATGAGGCACCGAACCTCAAAATATTCATAATTCACGGGTTCCAATTTGTGAACTCTAAACACTTGGCATCTTGTGCTCTCATTAAAACTAATAACTGCACGGACAACGCACGTGCCAATAGAACCCTTCTCACATAGAGGCAAATAGAAGAGGATGTATAGAAATAATCAATTACATCATGATCATTTTCTTGAATCGTTGGGGGTGATTAACTACGTGTATGCTTGAGCCAGTTTTCTATCATAGTTCCAGTCAACAAGTAAGAGTAGAGACAGTGAATAACACATAAGAAACGATCACCACGCAATGAACACGGTATTACTCAAATAGAGTAGGCATACCACTACACAAATTACAACAATAATAATGCCCCCAGGCCATCATAAGTCATCACAATCAATCCCCGACATAGACCACCTTGTCACGCCATATGTGTAAATATCAATAGTAATAATAGCATGGCAGAAACCTTGTGCAACACAATAACATCCGCACGACAGAAACCTCGTGCATCACAATAACAACTGCACGACAGAAACATCGTGCATCACAATAACAACCCCACGGTAGAAACCTCGTGTATCACAAAAACAAGTACAACAACAACAATGAAAATAACACATGAGTGCGCAGATATATTAACTCTGAAATTCCAGAACTCAAAGAAACGGAAGAAATGAATTCACAAGAAAAGACACAACAGAAAATAACGATACCACCTAACAATAGCTGAAAAAGGAAGAGATACCATGTATCAACGACCTCCACATAAGTGCAGTTCAACAACAAGGGAGATATCACGAGTCGATAATTTCAAATAAGGATAAGGCAACTATGATAAAGGATAACTAACTTCAATTAGGATTTACACTCACGAAAAGGCGCAACAATTACAATTAAAGATAAGCAACGGAAAGGATAATCATAGCCTCAATTAAGGATAAATAATTACAAAAGAGATAATAATAATTTTAAGTAAAGATAAGTAGTTAGGAAAGGATGACACGACAATCGAAGAGACAACAACTTCAGTTAAGGCACAGAAGAGTCAAATAGGCAATAAGAGTGGAAAGTGAAGCAATTAATTCCAAATAAAACACATACAGGTGAAACTAGTAAATGAGAAAACTTAACATAATAAAAAAACTTCATATCTAATGAACATAAGAACCTATGAGTCCTAAAAGGTCAATGTTTTCACAAATAAACCCGTGCACATACTAGTCACCTCGCGTACACAGACTTTATATGATACAAGTAGCATAAGAGACTCAAATCCTAAGGGGTAGTTCCCCCACACAAGGTTAGGCAAGATACTTACCTCAAAGAAGCTAGACCGCTACTTTAAAATGAACTTCTCGAGTGAAAAAACCTCTGGACGACTCAAATCTATCCAAAATAACTTCAAAGCATAAATAAAAATCATAAGAAACTATTCCGAATAATAAAACTTCAATCTTTATGAAAAACTAAAAACCAACCCAAAAGTCGACCCCGGCCCCGCACCTCAGAATCCTACGTCTAGTCCACTCCAGTCCAATGTTCTTTATAGTGGTTCTTTATTCTGGTTCGGATTCAATGTGAATCCTACGTCCAGTCCCCTTGGGTTGCAAGGGAACTCTATTTCAGTATTTGATGTTTCTCGATTACAAGATGGTTGATGTAGCTTCACACCTACAACTTAGTCTCTATGTCCCTTCTCTGTTCTTGATACAATGTCTCACCAGTGTTTATTTCTTTTTCTTCTCTCACTTATTACACATCATACCTAAAGTGAACTACAATGCTTGTTTGGAGTAAAACAAAAAGAGTGATAATGATTTGTTCTAAGTATATTTGCTTCAAGACTGGAACAGATGTATATATACTTCGTGAGGCCTTCTTGGCTCTTGATTTACATGAATCTTGAGAGATTACAAATTCAACGGAGTTGATCCTTGAAAGATTGATTGTTTCCAAGAATAAGGTCAAGTTTCCGTTTATCTTCCTTGACTTCTGGCCTTGACAAGCTTTTCTTCCGCTGAGAAGATCTTTCCGTTACTTGAGTAATTGATGATGGATCCCTTGATTTCGGGTTTTAGCGATCTTCGGTGTAGACCTTTGCAATCTTGTTTTTCTTTGATTTGAGACCTTTCTATAATAGCTTCCATCAATCATCTATCAAATCATTGATTGATTTTTCTTCCGAATTTCATTGCTTCTTTCTTTTTCATCTTTAACCATTGATACTTTTTTTTTCCTTTGCTTCTAGAGCTCCCCTTAATAGATTGTTTCCTTAGTTAATATTTGAATGATAGGGAATCTTGATTCCTTTGTTTTATCCCTCGTGATCCTTGGTGTAGTGATATATACTTTTTCATCATTGAAACTTATATTTAACACATTTGCCTATTTAAACTTTACCGTGGCACAAAATTGAACTGTAGCCCGGAAATGTTAGCTGTTAGGAATGTGTTTCGATTTCTATACTATTAATGAAAATATACACTCTTTTTCTTCCTTCAAGCCATTTCAACTTGAACACAAAAAGTACAATTATAAAGACATGCTTTCTGAAAAGTGAAATAAGAAGAAACTTCCGTTCATTATCTCGTTATTTATATATTTTAAAGTGATTTACTTTCCCTTCTTGGTTTCATAGCCAGAGGCCACTCCACTTCTATAGTTTTTCAATTCCTTTTATAAATCAAACTTTTGCAAAAGCTTTCTAGTTCCATTCCTCTGGATAAAGATGACGAATATCTTTGTGAAGTGGTACATAACAATATAGCTGGCTAAATGACAGAAAGAAGCTTTTTGTACGTGTACTTGAGAGAGGTTTGGCTTGGATTTAAAAGGTTTATCCAATCACCTTCTTTTGCTTGCTTTTATTCCTCTTATTTGTTTATTTAAACAATTTTCTGAGTATAATTAAAGATAGCTCTTCTTTAACATAAATGTGTGTTTGGTAGGAAGGAAAATATTTTTTGATTTTTTAATTTTCCCATATTTGATTGGTTTAAATGATTTGGAAAATATTTTCTCCATCAACTCATTTTTTTCAAGAGGAAAATGTTTTCCCTATCAAAAGTAGGGAAAACATTTTCCAAAACTCCTTCTCAAACTTCCCCACCCTATTTCCTACCCTTACCAACCCACCCCACACCCACCCACGTAACCCCCACCCCATGCCCTCTCTCAATTTTT